>APFE031323455.1:11278-41227 GCA_000404065.3 Pinus taeda | reverse complement strand
TGACTTTGCCAAAACTGTCCACCAAAACAGGGCAACGACTCAAGATTGTTGCAATCAAAAGACAGGGGGTCTCATCACAAGCCAGCTTGTTCAGCAAAAGTATAAATCTAGTGAATGACTGTGTCATAATTTGGCCACCAAACCAAGGCATTCTTCTTTAGAGAATAAAAAGGAAAAAGTGTCAAAATGGGTTTTTCTCTGAATAGTTGTAAACACTCAGGCAGGATAAAGGATCATTACTGGTTAATAGGTAACCCTGTCGAGGCTATGGACGCCTGCTAGAAGCAGAGGCTCTACCTGCGACAAAGAAGCATATTTGAAAAGGATTGCTATACAAAGAAGACTTTATTTTAATTTTTATTCAAGACCAAGTAAGGGCTGGTGTAAATGCAAGAACAAGCTAAGAATACAAGTAAATAGGAAAGGAGTTGAAACGAAATATCATTGAAGTTTGAAGTATAATATTTTTATCTTTCTATAATAAAGTTTAAGTTTTATGAGAAATTTTTTTATTATTTTTAGAGTTTTGAAAAACGTCAAAAGAGAGTCAGAGATAACTGGTTCTCCCAAGTGAATCGCCAATTGTTGTAGCCAGCAACAACCCCCCCTTTTTCATTTAAGTATTTGTCCAAAATACTAAATGAATAGGGGACCCCCAGTTTAATTTTGAGAAAAAACAAATTTTCCTTCTTCAAAATAAAGCTACCATCGTAGGCTTAAAACGGTCTTTCGAATATTTTAACCTAAGTCTATGATAAGGTAAAGGTCTTTAAGAAATTGCATTAATGTGCAAGGCCCCCCAACGTTAAGCCTAACGTCGCGTCGCAGTAAGTAATGTTCACAAGAAAAAAACCTCAAAATCTGTCGATCTGCGATAACACCGATCACAAGATCGCACATCGCAGAAATGAAATGGAAATACTTAGAAAACATCAAACTCCTGCAACTCGCGATGTTGCGACCTGTGATATTGTGATCGCCGCGATGGCATAGTCTGCGATCTGGCGATTTGCGATTAGCACGCCTTGCGATGGCACGATCTTCAATGTCACATAAAGCAAATCATGAATCATTTAATCGCGAATCCTTCGGGCACGCCATTCAAAGAAAAGCCACTTACCATAATCTGACCCCAAATCATGCGCTTTTAATGATAGTAACTGGATTAGTTGTCAGTTATTTAATGAAATAAAGACACGTGCTTTACTAAAGAATTGTTTCACGTAAGGTGGCATATTTGGTATATCTGTTGCATTTAAAACTCTCCCATAACCTTTCTCAATCAGTCATTTCCACTTCGCTCGTAATCTGCAGGAACTAAGAGATAAGAAGATTCAAAAGTTGAACGCAGAAGCAAATGGTAAAGAAACATAAAGCCTAGGGCTCCGAGACGAAGGAAAAGGCAAAGGAGATGGCACCCTTGTACACAGACACTGCATGCAACAGAGACGCGGGATTTTCGACCTGGGAAGGCATGTATAGGCTGCTGGAGGAGGAAAATCCTAAAGTAATGAAAGTTGATAGCGCCGCGGGATCACAAAACTCTTCCAAGGCATCCTTAGAAGAGCTGGCTTGTTCATTTCTTCATCGAATAGTAGCTAGACCCAAGATATTTCCGTATACAGATATGATCAAATGGATACTTGACAATGCAGAGTTACAAGGCAGACAATTCAAGGCTCCATGGCATGGGCTCATAGGATCATTCACCGCGCAAGACTTAAAGCTTATGTATCATCTTCCTGAGCCTCAGACGACCTAAAACACGCAATTTGTCAAGAAATTTGCAGCAGAGAACCCAAACCTGGCAGAAACCACTAAAGAATGGACCAAAAGAGAAGAGCCGCTAAAAAGGGACAAAAATGGTATGTACAACACTGGTTCCCTCACCTCTCCATATTGTTTTGCTGCGGCCATGCTGTGCAGGCTGTTTGGGATGCCAAACATAAATAAATTTTCGTCTGAATGGCTACCACTAATAGACGCTGCCACAAATGTCGATCTCATTGATTGGGCCAAAATATTTTCTGATAATTTATGCACTGCTGTCATGAATTACTGGACTAAGAGATCCATGTCACAAAGGGTCTATCCTCCTTTTTATCTGTCTGCTTACATTATGGATTCTATCTGCTATGTATCTAAATTTCCAACTATGGGTTGGAAATGGACTACCCAGGACCCGTCACCTATTCATGTTTATCACAAAGTATTATGGGATTCATAGTTTGCCCCTCACTTCTATCAGATTTGCCACGGGCTCATCTTACCCCTATATAGGATGATGTATGGTGAAGAACCCCCGAGGTGCTCACCCGAAGCTCAAATAGACATCATCCCCGTCGCAAGATGGTTCGGGGAGAATGGTTCACTTAATTAGAGGTTTGGGAGCACTGTACTCCACAATGTCCTACTACCTGATGTCCTCGACAAGCTTTGCTAGGAAATTTCCTTCAGACTTGCCTCAGAAGGCGCCTAACCAGAGCTAAAAGACAAGAAGAAGGGCCATAGGCCTCAGTTTCTGTAGCTTGTGGGGCCTTCTCATTGTTCGATGTAGGACATGCTTTGCTGAAGTAGGAAATGTGACGTCCCTACAATTATTTTAATTCCCGCGCTTGACCTTTTGAACCTAAATAATATTTCCCATGATTTCACTATAAGTGTCAGAATAAAAATGTTCGCCGGAAAGAAAGATTTATTTGATGACTTGTTTCAAAATAAAAGTTCATTCCAGGAAGTTTTGCGAGAAGCTAAGTCGAGGTTATCCCCAGATGACCTTGAAAGATTTTTGTTATTCAGAGAAAGAAGGCTAGCAAGTGTTCCTCTAGAAAAGTTGCGCCTGTTCGCCAGAGAGCCTACTCCAAGTGTCAGCCTCAGCGGAAACTCTAGTACTTCCAAATCCAAATCTGACGCTGCCCAAGGAACACCTGAACGTTCTAAAAAGTCTACAAGCGACCAAGGAAAAGGCGAAGAAACAGCCAAGGACACAGCTCAGTCAAGTGCAATGTCGCAACTGCAAGTTATCGCCTCCCCACCAAGAGATGTCCCTCCTCCCGTCATTAAATCGCAACTCGTCACGACAGAGCTCGATAAAGAATGGGAAAACTTAAACGAGCTAATTAGCCTTGAAGGGCAAGTCCTAAGAACACCTGTGAGCGATGCACAGGTAGCACAGGAAATGGTTTCAACCATGGTCGGTAGTGTCTCAGAAACGGAGCACAGTCATATCGCTCCGCCTTCTAAGCTTCTACTTAGTGTAGAGGAAATTCCCCCACTGGATGTATTCTATAGTCCTCAACATAAAGCGGTGGTGAGGAGACAAAGAAAGAAGAGAAAGCTGGAGAATATGCTGTCACAGGATGCTGAACATTTAGACGTATTATGGAAAGACCCTAACAACAACCCGACAAAAAATCTCACGAAGTTGTCTCAAATCGCAGGAGCATACGCCTCTGCGACTATCGAAAAAGCGTCGAAAGTTCAGCAACTGTTGAGGGAGCAAGAAAACCATATACAGCTACTACAACAACAGCTACAACAAGCCAATGCCAGTAATGAAGCGTCCAAACAACTCAAGAAACTACAAGAAGACTTTCAGCAAATGCAGATAAACTATCAGAAAAGCCTGGAAGAAAAAGGAAAGCAGTTGCACGCTTTACAAGAAATACACAAGGACAAGCCCAAGCTTTCCGAATTCGTTTCAGATTCTATTAGCTTAAATGAGCAACTTCTGCAGCAACAGGAAGAGTTGGGACGTAAAATATCGCAGTGGAGTCACTATTGCGAGCTGAGCGACAAACTCACCAATCAAGTGATAGACCTGCGAAGTGACTATGACCAGGTTGATAGACGAGTGACAGAGTATCTAGCTTGGCAGGATGGAGAGGAAGGGAAGAGAGCAAATGCACCCAGAATAAACGGAAGCCATAAAGAATTGCTCTTTAAAAAATGGGACAGTCAAATCAGGCAGGCAGAATAGGCGGCAGAGGCAACGGCGACACAGGCAAGTGTTCTTATAGACTGTGTAAATGAAAATTTACACAGGGCCAACTTGATCACAGAAACCACCCCGAGATACCTACCAAACAAGTCACGAATAGAGGCAGAATGGAAAGAGAAGGCGCAGGAAAAGGGAAAAGTGATCCAGGTTTTGAACAGGTTGAATTGGGAGTGCTATTGGGCATACTTAGTCAAGCCACACAGTCAATGGATGACTGTGAGATGCATCATAAACTCAGCCGAGAAAGTAGTGCCAGCTCTCATAGACTCCGTTTTCGCAGCCCAGCTCAGCGCAGAAGTCGGCCAACCGACTCTTCCCAAATCCATGCTGAACACTTGCAGTTTTAAAATCCAAATTCAGAAGTAGCTTATTTTTAGTAGTTTGTTGTTTCTTTTTGTTTAGATTAGAAAAAGGATGGTCATTTGAGAACCGTATCCTACAATTTTGTAAAAACACTATTATTAGAATTAGGAAGTAGTATTTTACTTCTCATGCATTTAGAGAAGGGTCCAGAGATTTGTCAAAAACTTATCCTCAGAACATGCACTTCTGCACCCTCAGAGGAGGTTTTGATGAATGGATGGATCGAGATTTACTTTTACTTGCATTTTGATATCTGCTACTGATGTTGCACTTTTGTACTCTTGGTAGATTTTAGAACAAGTAGAGATAGATCGTTTTTGCTTGAAGCTTATGGGTAGAACTAGTCATAAATGGTACTTTTATCTCTTGGCAATGTCTGCTTATATTCTTTAAGTGATTTACAGTTTGATTTGTTTATATGTTACTGCATGAATGTATGGGTTATCATTTGGCACTTTTGTACGGTGGAGTCATATTGTTTATTTGTGACATATGAATGACTTATTATGCAATATGTTGTTCACCACTGTTTTGCCTAACTTCTTATGCAAGGTGGTTTATCTTTAATGATTTCCATTCTTATAATGGCTGAATGATCTTTATTACCAGTTATTATGCGAAATCTTTTTAGATTGCATAATGGAAGATATACAATCCCGGGTTAGATAGATTTGATATGTTATTTCTCACTAGATTACAATAGCATATAGTTAGTTTAAAGAATCTGAATTAGATTAGCTTTAAAATACTCTTAGATTAGCATAGTTCAACTCTATACACACACACACACCCAAGATAGGTAAACTAGTCCCGTCATCCCCAGTTGGACCTGCTATACCAAACGGATAAGGAGCTGCCAACCAAGGTCCGGACCGGGTGGGTATCCCCCTTGTTGTCGACCCGATTTTCGGGGCTTCAACACTTTGTTGAGAACAGTTCTAGTAGGCACCTTGTGTTGAAAAATGTGCAACAAGAAATTCTAAATTTAGAATGTGCTAAACATAGAAGTCCTAAAAACAGCATGTCAAAAAATAGAAATTTGGCCAAGGAGGTCATTGCCACCTTGGGTGAGAGGTGAAACTGCTAAAAATAGAAAGTTCTAAAAATAGCATTTCTGGGTCCCTTCCTATTTTTAGCAGCCCCTGGTCTAACTATAGGAAGTAAAAACGAATTTGGTCTTTCCAGTAGTTTAAATATTAATTAATTAATCTCCATGAGTTAAATAGTTAAGGAAAAACAAACTTGAAGTCTATGTGAGGACATGCAACAATTTATCTATTAATTGATGAATTTATCCATCAGTTAAAGAGATAAGGATGAGTTGTAATTAGTTAGCTCAATTAACTGAGTCAAGTCCAGTTAGATTAATATAACAATTTGTTATATTAATGAGATTTAGTTTATTAATGCTTGCATGCATGTAACAACTGGTATTTTCAGATAACTAAATATTATAGCTTAAATAACTCATGCATGTCAATTCAAACAGAGACCCAGTTGAGATCAGAGAAGGGACAATGTACTATCAGTTGGATGAATATTTTTCCTATAAAGGAAGCTCATTCATGATGAGGATTTATCTCCTTCAGGTTTTCGCAGTTATTTCAAAGGTCAGTGTTGTGTGTGAGGTGAGAATCACACAGGTTGCAGTTGGAGGACCCAGAAAAAATTGTGCATAGAAATAGGAGGCTTGGAGGGTAGAGGAGAAGGTTTGTGAGAAGCCTTTGACTGTATATGAGTAGCAGAGGGATTGTACTGAGAGCTGGATAGCTTCCAAGCTAAGGCTTTGTGTAATCCGGTCTATATTTCCACTTGTATGATAATACAGAGATGGGGTTTTAGGCAGGTGCTTTCCCTGGGTAAATTCTTCTGTGTTATGTGTGATTGATTCTTTCTTATCAGTTATATGTGTTCTTATTGATGTTGCTTATGGTTGATTAAGCTTCCACTAAATTGTTTGTAGAAGTAGATCAAGTGTTTTGCTTTGATAAATTACATTACCAGGTGATCTGTAGGTGGGAAATTTCTACATGGTGTTAGAGCTAGCTGATTTGTAGAAAAAGTTCTACATGGTATTAGAGCTAGCTAATTTGTAGAAAAAATCTACAAAATTCTACACCTTGGTCAAAAAGCTTTCCTTTAGCTTCCAAAGATTCAATGGTGAAGAAAAAACCCAAAGATCAAATCCTAGGAGTCCATCTTCCTTTTGTTCAAGGGACCACAAATAAGATTGTGAAGATTCTTAGGAATAATAATATTCCCTCAACCTTCAGACCCCTTAACACCATTTGTAAATCCCTCCGATCAACAAAGGATCCTATCAACCCTATGGATATGAAAGGTGTCTATATTATTCCTTGCTCCTGCGGAACCCCCTACATTGGTGAGACTAGTCGCTCTATTAATCAAAGGATTAATGAGCACGTAGTGGACCTTAGACACAGGAGATCCAAATCTTCTACATTAGCAGAGCATGTTGAGAGAACCAATCATCATGTCTGTATTGAGGAGGCCAATGTTATTGCTAGGGTTGCGCAGTTCCATCACCGTAAATTTAGGGAATCCATTGAGATTGAAAGAAGACCTAGCAATCTCAATAGAGACGATGGTTGGAAGATTAGTAGCTATTGGATTCCTACCCTCTCTTCCTAAGCGTGTCTACCATTCCTCTCCCCTCCCTCTTTGAGTTATAGGTTCTAGATATTTTCTTTCCCCCTTTTTACCCTGAGCCTGCTTTCTAGAGATTTTTTCCTTTGTTCCTCTTAATAATATCACCCTTATTTATATATTTGTATAGTCCTTTTCATACCTGTGATATGTTTTCTACTTTACCAATAAATTCTTATTAATGGGTTGCCCTTCATTTAATAATTATACTATAATAATACATTGAATCCTTACTAATAATGATTTTCCTAAAACTAATCTTTATCAACTAGAATATAATAATAACTAATATCATTATTTTGGTTAATATTACTAATAATATACACTAAATATTAAGGTAGATATGACCTTTTCTTAACTAATCCAATTGATGAAGTATAACAATTATTAATATTTTATTAGTTACTAGATCCCATCTATTCACTAACTTTCCTGGATCTAGTGATCATTTTTTCCCATTAAATAACCTCGATATTAAACTTATTCTAAGTGACTAATCTTACCATCATTATTAAGATTAAGAATAAGAATAATATAACATCAATTATCACTAGTTTATTACATCTAATTCTTTTCTATTAATAACTTTGGTTAACTAATTAAGGAATATCGTAAATTAATTCTATAATTTTCTAATAATTTACCTTATATATAATTATTAATACTTACACACTAATGTAATAGTGTTTTACTAATTAGCGTATATTGAGGACCCTAGCCTTTATTAACATATTAGGATTTATTAATAACAATATAATTTTGTTCACATCCCTTAGACTTTTGGCTCATATAGGTTAGATTTATTTATTTATTTATTTTTATATTTTTATTTTTTATTTTAAATGAAATTTAGTCGTTTCTGGGTCAATTATAGCCATTAGCCCAATCCAACCTAATATAGTCGTTTTTTCAGTCATTCCTAGTTGTTGGTCAGCAGGTTCTCCCTATTTAAGATTTAGCCATGATCTAGTTCTTCAACTTGTCCTAATGATGAACCAGAGTTGTTGGTTTGAAACGCGTCAACAAATGTACTATCATGTGATTTGTACCAAAATATTTTCCTCATAATGTGATATGGATCACAGAAGCCTAAATTCAACTATTGAATCTAATCATATATACATGCTAGAGAATACATGTCTTTCCATGGACCAAAAAGGGTTCTCTATTATGTATCTAATGTACATAACACTACCATCCTATGGTATCAACCTCTAGGTATCTCATCTTATGTGGGTTTTCACAATTATTCATATCGTAAAATGATTTTTTGGAAAAAAACTATGTTTTTTAATTTAGTTTGTCCAATGTTTTGAGTGGAAACTCCACCCATCTTCAAGGAAATAAAATATTTTAGATAATGTGAACATATACCAGAAGGAGAATAAATAGAATGTGGAGGAAATTAGCCATTATAAAAAATTGAATTAATTATTAAAAATTAGTCAAATTTCTTGAAAAAATGAAACAAAATCAAAGGAGAGGAAGGCATCAGTTAAAAGTTATAGGAGAAAAAAAATATTAACAATATGATAGGGTGGGGTAAAAAGTCATAAAATTAAGATTGTAAAGAGACTTATAAATGTTAAAAATTAAACTTTTAATTTAATTTAAAAAGAAACTTATAACAATTAAAGAATAGACTTTTAATTTAATTTAAAAAGAATAACTAGAAAGTAATAATGAATTTAAACATATTTAAATAGAGAATTGAAATTCATAAAAGCTTTAGATTATGTGAACAGTGCAACGATGGGAATAAATAAGAATGGGGGGAAGCCAATATGAAAAAAAAATTGAATTAATTATTAAAATTATTAAAAATGAGTCAAATTTCTTGAAAAAGGGAAACAAAATTTAAACAAAGGGGGAGAGAAAGGAATTGTTACGAATTATGAGAAGAAAATACTAAAAGATACATAAGGTGGGGTTTAAAGGTCCTAATAAGATTTAAAAAATATTTATAATATTAAATATATCCTATATCTAATCTATATCTATATCTATCGATATATTATATATATATATATATATATATATATATATATATATATAGATAGATATATATATATATATATATATAATGTATATATATAATATATATATATATATATATATATATAATATATAATATATATATATATATATATTTGAAAAGAAGAAAATTACAGATTAAAAATTAAACTTTTTATTTAATTTAAAAACAAAAAGAAGAAATAGAAAATAATAGTGAATTTGAAAAATTTTAAATAGAGAATTGAAATTCAATATTTAAATATTTTTAAATTGACAATTAAAATTGCAATGTAGAATAGGCAGGAGCGGGAAGGGTTATTTTGATCCCCAATAAAAGAACAAAGATACAATATGCATGGGGCTTGGGAAAAGATACCAACAATCAAGTCGAATTCTTAGCCTTGTGGCAAGCGCTAGATATGGCTATTTCAAGTAGAATTCAGCAAATGTTGGCATATGGAGACTCTATGATTGTCATTCAGTAGGTGGGAAAACTTCAAGAGAATATGAAGCAAGCTCATTCCTCCATCATGTGGAGAATAAGACAATAATTGTCAAAATTCAAGGTTGAATTCTTTTATGTCAAATGTCATCTCAACGCTAGTTCATATGTGTTGGAAAAAAAGTGAGACTCTCTTAAACAAGGGATATTGGCCCTAGACAATTTGAATGGAGCATAAAATCCATTTCCATGAAAAAACAAGGAATCCATTGGAGAAAAAAATTGACCTAGTTAAATAGTGATAAAGGTGTCATTAACTGGTTATTGGAAATATGGAGTTTTGTTTGCCACATTCTCCATTTTTCGTCCCCTTATGTTCTTTGTCTCTTTGATGGAATCCAAAATGGGGTTTCCACCTATATTTCCCATGTGTGATCATGTAATAGAAGGGACTGATGCTTATATGCCCAATTCCTCATTAAATATGACAAGATTTGAAGTTTGGTTAATTCTGATTTTGATGATATTCTTGCATGCCTCAGGTACAGATATGTTATGGAGATGGTGGGAAATGTACAGAAAAATAAATTTAGTAATCAATTGTTTGATCCTATGTTTTTGTACAATAGTTATTGGATTGAATTTGGAGAGTGTGTCATTGAAATGGAGGTGGAAAACTTAGGCTATAAGAAGAGCTCACCCTTCATCATTTTGTAACAGGCCTGGTTAAAAATCCATGTAAAAATCAATAAAGATAAAAGAATACCTTGGTCATGGGACACATATTCCAAGCTGCATAGTGGAAAAAACATCACGGTGGGTGTTCATTTCGGTTTATTATGACTAAGGAAACTGGCAATGGCAATGGCAAAGGATTTGGAAAGGCATGAGGCATTTATTGGTATTTTATTTATGAAAATAATGGAAATTAGGAGAAAAGGGAGGTGAAAGGTCACAGGTTGCATGTGAGGAAGAAAATGAAGGAAATTAATGGAAAATGAAGAAAATAGAGGCCTCATTAATAAAATGGCTTATGAGGACCAGTCCATAGACTTTTTTCAATTCAGTTTTGGAGCTCTCTCTATATTCTCTCTCTCTCATACTCTTGGACACTTAGAGTTTCTTGGAGCACTCTTGGAGGAGTGTGGCATACTTGGAGTTTTGGAGCAAGAAGGAAAAGGAAAAGAAGGAAAGTGGAAGAGGACATTAGGAACAAAAGCTACAAGGGGTTTTGCTTGCAAGTATCGAGTTACATATATGTTTTCCTCACCAGTGTTGGCATGCATGTGGTTTATTGTTTGTGATCTGTCATTGCCATAGAGGATTGCCTAGATTGACATTGGATTTTCCTAGCCTTTCCATTTCATGGATAGCCATGGTGTTGTGGGTTTTACTTTTGTTTTCCAGTTTATTTTCTTATGCCTTCGGCTATGGGTTGAGTTATTAGTTCTTGGAAGCCTTGATTGGACAAACACTCTGGAAGCCCTATTATAGCTTGGGTTGAGTTATTAGTCCTAGAAACCTTGGTTGGAAAAACACTCTGGAAGCCCTTGGTGGGTTGAGTTACCAGTCCTAGAAGCCCTGGTTGGAACAAATGCTCTGGAGCCCTGGATAGCTTGGTTATAGACCAATCTAGTGATGGTTGGTGATGTTTGACTGTGAGGCGGAATCATTGGCTGAGGATTGAGGTGGTTTGGCCTCTGGAAGCCCTAGATGATTTTGATTTGTGTTTTATGAGATCCCACATTCATGCTTGGATTATGCCGCGGGGGGACTAGCTAAAAGAAATATTCGGTACAGCCTAGTCTACGATCAGGTGGTTCATGGATATCCCTTACCTACTCAACTTATGAAATCATCAAAAAGAGCTCTATTTCTCCTTGGTATTTTATGGGTAAATATACTTGTTTTTTTTTTTTTTATATATGGCTATTATATTCTTGATATTTCTGTTGGTTATATGTTGGTTATGAATGAGTTTTATGACAGCGGACATGTACGACTCTCATCATGTTTTGGTTAATCACTAAATATACAATGGATATGTGACTTAATATATGGTAATGCAGTTATTGTGATGAGGCAACAATGCTTCTTAGTGATCCTCAGATAAGTATGAGACCCCTGTGCTCAAATTTGTTTCTTAAACCTGTAGATTGCATATTTGTGACATGTTTGACGAAATTCCAGTCATGTCTAGTAGGGGTCCATTCAAGTCCTTTTATCAAGTAATTACATTTGTATCATTATTTTGTTGTTATATTTCATTTATGTAAGTGTCATGGAATTATTGGCATTGACCTGAGCCTTGGGCATGAAAAACGTGGCACAAAATTCAAAGTTGTAGGCACATAACTGCTTGGGAAAGTCCCCAGTTGTAGACATACCCATGTTGTGAGAGTGATTGGAGGGTCCTAGTAACACACATGCCCATGTCATGGGAATGATTGGGGGATTAATGCAGTAAAAAGTTAGTTTTTTTAGGGGCTAGTCACCTAGAAGGTTTGGATGGCTCCTGGGGGGTTCTACAGTAGGTTTGGAAAGTCTATGTTGTTGTGTTAAGTTGGTTCCACTTCCTTAACTAGCACATAGGGAGTTGAATCATATCATACTAACTCTTCATAACATGTTTACCCTGGTTGTCCAATTACTTGGGTAGATGTGCGAGGAGGGTGTTACAGAGTGGTACTAGAGTGGGTTCCATTCTCTTTGGGTGGTTTCTTATTTTCGTTCTCCTTATGTGATATTTGATACCATAGAGTGCTATCAAAGCATGGTTCAACCCTTGGACTGGATGGGTGGTGTGTTGATCATACATAAATTACAGTTGCATATGTGTTCTTTATGTTGTGGACTATGTGCTTGTTGTGTACGAATGGTGGTGTTCATTGTTAAAGCTGTGTTTTCGTGTAGGATTTCATGATCTTTTTGTTGGGATGCTCAGCACGAGAAGAAGCTAAGGCCTTTGATTCGAAATCCTCCATGAATAGATTAGCTACCATAGGGGAGAGGGGGGAACCCATGGCGACAACGCAAGTTTTCTCATAGAATTCCCCATTGAATGAAAATAAAGTATAAGTATGACAAATACCAACTAAATTAGCCTTATCAGTATCCATGATGCGCTTGATGAATTTGATGGCCTCGTTAATAGGGATATTAGTGTAGATGGAGACCACATTGAAGCTCACAAGCTTGTCATCTAGATGAAGCTTGAAACTCTTTAACTCATTAACAAATGATGTAGAGTCCTTGACAAAGGATTTTGTATGGCGAACAAGGGGCTTAAGCTTCTGGATTAAATATTTAGCAAGAAGATTAGTTCGCCCTCCTATCGTGTTGACAATGGGTCTCAGAGGAGCCCCTTCCTTATGAATCTTTGGCAGACCATAGATGTTGGGGGTAAGAAGGCAACTTTCTATAAGCTTATGACTAAACGAGCTGACCAAGATACTAGATTTTATAGAAAGAGACACACTTTTGGAAATCTTCTTCAGGGGATCCTTGTTGAGTTTCTTGCAACTCCCGTTATTATGGAGGTGGCCCAACATCTTCCGATGGCAATCATATTTATCAAGAATAACCACAGCACCACCTTTTTCAGCTTTGAGAGCAAAAATATTCTTATTATTGTTTAACAATTTGAGAGCATCAAACTCAAGTTTGTTGATGTTGTTCTTGGGGTTCTTTGCCTTTCTAAGGACAACCGCACAATCTTGATGAATGATATCTTTAGTGACGTTCGGTAAGTCTCTAATACCATACTCAATGTCACAGATGATACCACCGAACGAGATCTTTCTAGGAGCAATAGAAAAATTTAAACCTTTCTTCGAAAGATTAAAGACAGGGTAATCAAAAGAAAAGCTAGAGATATTGACAACCCTATTACTAGAAGAGGAAAGATAATTGGAACAAACAATATTATCCAAACCTAGAGTCTTATTACCAATCCTAATATTGTTACAATTATTAGAATTGAAAACAGAGTCACTAACCTCATCACTATTATTATTATTATTATTATTCAATTGAATATTATAAAAATTATTATTAATAGAATCACTTCCACTATTTTCGAAACCAACAGAAACCAAAGAAGAAATAATGGACAATAAACCTAAGGGAATCTAACCTGGTGAATTTGCAGAGTTATTACAAACAAAACACGAGACCGTTCTAGCTTCACCCTCGATGACGAAAGGGTGAGAAACACTGTCAACCCAATATTGGAGAGCTGGAAATTGATTAGAATTAAATCTTCTTCTGGAAAGACCACAAAAGCAACTAGACTCATTAGGCTGCGAGATCAATTTATCCGAGAACTTACTGAACTTCTTGGACTACTTTGCTTTCCAGATTTCTTCTAGACGAGTAGATTTCAGTGTTGAGCATGCCTCAATCCTTGACCAAAGGGGAGAAAAGATCTTATTTGAAAGTTCCAAATGCAGAGACAACAAATCATGAGAAATGAAATCCAAAAACTTTCTCACCCTACTAATCTCCAAACGAACCAATGTCATACTAGCATTAAGAAAAATACGAAAGTAACTAGAATTATTAAGAGGGTGCTTAATCTAAGCGAACGTAGGAACAAGGGAAGAGTCTCTATATCGTTTTAGAAAATCCAGATATGTCTTCAACTTGGAAACCCTTACGTGAGACCATCTAAAGTGATGAAATTTAATAGTAGTGGCCCTTCTATATAGGGTAGTAATTTCTATATTTACGCTTTTGTGATCCATAATGAATTAAGCAAAGTCTTTCGGTAGAAACCACATAAGAGAAATTTTTGGCTGACACGTTTCGAACCAAGTGTGGTTCCTCATTAGGACCATATGAAGAGGTAGATCATGGCAAAGGCTTAAATAGAGAGCAATGTAGAGACATAATTTCAATTAATGGCTATATTTGAACAATAATATTTAAATTATGATATCAATTTATTAATATATTAAAAACAAAGATTATTAAGTAATGACTATATTAAATGGCTAGTTTTTTAAAAATAATATTTAAATAATGATATTATTTTATTAATTATTAAAAATAAATATTACAAGTAAAAGCTATATAAACGGCTAGTTTTTTGAAAAATAATTTTAAATTTATTTATTAAAATCAAATATACTAGTTTTGAAAAAATAATAATTTATTTATGATTATTAGTTTATTAATTTATTAAAACAAATATTAATAAGTAATTGCTATGTTAGATCTTAAGATTTTTTGATCCATAATGTAGTAAGCTTGTCTTCTAGGTTAATCACATCAGTATTATTTGGTCGATGTTTCGAACTAGTTAATGTGGTTCATCCTTAGGACAAAGGTGAGGATGAACCACATTAGCTGGTTCGAAACATCGACCAAATAATACTGATGTGATTAATCCAGAAGACAAGCTTACTAAGTAATGGCTATATTAAATTGCTAGTTTTTGAAAAATTATATTTAAATTAATTTATTAAATTTATGAGAGATTCTTCAGCGTAAATCACATAAAATTTTCATTTGTCAACGCGTTTCAAACCAACTAGTGCAGTTCATCGTCAGGACAAGTTGAAGAGACAGATCTAGCTTGGAATGTTAAATAGACTGAGCAGGGACTCCAACAACTAAATTTGATTAACAGCTAATTTTTCGACTTTGGGACCAAGGTCAAAAATTTATTTATTAATATAATATTATTCTTATTTATTTATTATTTTATAATGGAAATTAGTTAAACTAGGTGAAAAATATATAAAAATAAAATAAATAAGAATAATATTATATTAATAAATAAATTTTTGACCTTGGTCCCAAAGTCGAAAAATTAGTTGTTAATCAAATTTAGCCGTTGGAGTCCCTGCTCAGTCTATTTAACATGCCAAGCTGGATCTGTCTCTTCAACTTGTCCAGACGATGAACCACACTAGTTGGTTCGAAACACGTTGACAAATGAAAATTTTATGTGATTTACGCTGAAGAATCTCTCATAAATTTGACATGGATCACAGAAGCCTAAATTCTATAATTTATAAAATCAAATATTAAAAGAAAATACTAAAAAAAAGAAAAAAATCAAAGTCAATTCTAACAGGAGGGAAGTCAAATTATATTTATATAAACTTTTAAATTAAAAAAAGGAGTTAAGACCCCTAATCGAAACAATAAATAAAATAATTAATGGAAAATAAATGAAATAAAACCCAAAAATATCACATCAAAGGATATATATATATATATATATATATATATATATATAAATAAATATATATATATATAATATATATATATATAATATATATATATAGTCAAAAAGTAATCAATAAATAAAACAAGGTCAATAATAAAATATGGGGTTGAGGCCCATTAAATAAATAACAAAAATACTAAAAGGAGTAAAGAACAAATATGATGATAAAATACTAAAGAAAACACGGAGGATCAAGAAAATAAACTCTAATGAAGAATAAATAAAAAATACCATAAAATTAACGCCAATACCTACATAGATAAACAAACATACAAAATAAATCCCAAAAAAAACCTAAAAAACTAGGAGGACGGGACATGGACCCAAGTTCTACTAATATTCCAACCATCATCTCTACTCAAATTATTGGGCTTTTTTTTATTTCTAGGGCCTTCCTCAATCTACGATAATGGAAATGATTAACCCTAGCAACGACTTGGGCCTCCTCAATGCATATGTGATGATTATATTTATCTGCATGTCTACCAAAGAAGAGGAGTGGGTCCTTCCATGTCTCTACATTGCTCTCTATTTAATCCTTTTCCATATCTACCTCTTCATCTGGTCCTGATGATGAACCACACTTGTTGGTTTGAAACACGTCAGCCAAAAATTTCTCTTATGTGGTTTCTACTGAAAGACTTTGCTTAATTCATTGTGGATCACATAAGCCTAAATACAAAAATTACTACCCTATATGGAAAGGCCACTGCTATTAAATTTCATCACTTTGAATGGTCTCCCGTAAGGGTTTCCAAGTTGAAGATAGATCTGGATTTTCTAAAATGATGTAGAGACTCTTCCCTTGTTCCTTTGTTCACTCAGATTAAAAACCCTCTTAATAATTCTAGTTACTTTCACATTTTTCTTAATGCTAGCATGACATTAGTTCATTTGGAGATTGGCAGGATGACAATTTTTTTGGATTTCATTTCTTGTGACTTGTTGTCTCTACATTTGAAACTTTCAAATCAAACTATGCTCCCCTTTGGTCAAGGATCGAGGCATGCTCGGCACTGAAATATACTCGTCTGGAAGAAATCTGGAAAGTAAAGGAGTCCAAGAAGTTTAGTAAGCTCTTAGAGGAATAGATCTCGCAGCCTAATGAGTCTAGTTTCTTTTGTGGTCTTTCCAGAAGGAGAATTAATTTTGATCAAATCTTTGCTCTCCAATCTTTGGTTGATGGTGTTTCTCACCCTTTTGTCATCAAGGGTGAAGGTGGAACAATCTCGTATTTTGGTTGTAATAACTCTGCAAACTCACAGGGTCGGATTCCCTCAGGTTCATTGTTCGTTAATTATTCTTTGGTTTCTGTTGGTTTCGAAAATAGTGGAAGTGGTTCTATTAATAATAATTTTTATAATATTCAATTGAATAATAATAATAATATTAATATTAATTGGTTTAATAGTAATAATAATAATAGTGATTGTATTTTCACTTCAGATAGGAATAATAATATTAGGAATAACAATAATACTTTATGTTTAGATGATGATGATGATGATGATGATGATGATAATAATAATAATAGCAATAATAATAGTAATAATTTGTATAATAATAATATCATTGGGCTTAATAATAATAATAATATTAATGAGGTTAGTGATTCTGTTTTCAATTGTGATAATTGTAATAATATTAGGATTAGTAATAAGACTCTAGGTTTGGATAATATTGTTTGTTCCAATTTTCTTTCCTCTTCTAGTAATAGGGTTGTCAATCCCTCTAGCTTTTCTTTTGATCCCCCTATCTTTAGTCTTTTGGAGAAAGGTTTAAATTTTTCTCTTGCTCCTAGAAAGCTCCAAGTCAACAATATCATTTGTGACATTGAATATGGTATTAGAGACTTATCGGATGTCATTAAAGATATCATTCGTCAAGGCTTTGCGATTTTCCTTAGAAAGGAAAAGCCCCCCAAGAACAACATCAGCCAACCTGAGTTTGATGCTCTCAAATTGTCAAACAATAATAAGAATATTGTTGTTCTCAAAGCCGACAAAGGTGGTGTTTTGGTTATTCTTGATAGAGATGATTACCGTCGAAAGATGTTGGACCACCTCCATAATAGCGGGAGCTATAGGAAACTCAAAAAGGATCCCCTAAAGAAGATTTCAAAAATTGTGGCTCTTGCTATAAAAGCTAGTAGCTCGGTCAACTTGTTTAGTCATCAGCTTATATAAATTTTCCCTATTACCCCCAAAATCTATGGTCTACCAAAGATTCATAAGGAAGGGGCTCCTTTGAGACCCATTGTCGACATCATAAGAGGGCCAACTTATCTTCTTCCTAAATATTTATCCCTAAAGCTTAAGCCCCTTGTTGGCCATACAGAATCCTTCGTCAAGGAATCTGCATTGTTTGTCAATGAGTTAAAGAGTTTCAAGCTTCATCCAAATGAAAAGCTTGTGAGCTAGTATGTGGTCTCCCTCTACACTAATATCCCTATCAACGACGCTATCGAAGTCATCAAGCACATCACGGACCTTGATATGGCTAATTTAGTTAGTATTTTTCTTACTTCTACTTTCTTTTCATTTGAGGGGGAATTCTATTAGCAGACTTGTGGTATTGCCATGCGTTCCCCCCTCTCCCCTGTGGCAACTAATCTATTCATGGAGGATTTTGAATCAAAGACCTTAGCTTCTTCTCATCTTCTGCCTAAGATGTGGAGGAGGTTTTTGGATGACACTTGTTTCATCTGGTCCCGTGGTAAAGAATATTTGGAACTATTTTTCCTCCATCTTAACAATCAATCTAGTTCCATAAAGTTCACCATGGAATTTGAATGTAATGGTAGTCTACACTTCCTTGGCATCCACCTCTCAAGGAATGATGATGGCTCTTTTTCTCATAAGGTATTTCGTAATAAAACTCATAACAAACAATATATTCGTGTTAATTCTCATCATTTCCCATCTCAAAAGCTTGGTGCTCTCAACACCTTAGAGACTGGAGGTTTAAGAGTTTCTAATGACAACCATCTCAATGAAGAGAAAGTACATCTCCTAAGTGTTTTCTTTAATAATGGGTATACTAGACACCAATGTACTAAGGCTTTCCTCAGAGATGAAAAAGGTCCTAGTGGTAATGAAGATACCAAGGACCAATTTTCTGGTGTTCATCTTCCTTTTATTCAAGGGACCACTAACAAGATTGCGAGGATCCTAAGGAAGCATAAGGTGGTTTCAACCTTTAGGCCTTTATATACTGTCTAGAGCTCCCTTAGATCTGTAAAAGACCCAGTGGACCCCAAGAAAGGACCCCCTATATTGGTGAGATTGGTCGATCGATTAATGAAAGGATTTGTGAGCATGTCACTGACATCAAGCATGGAAGTACCCGCTCCTCTACTTTGGCAGAGCATGCAGATAAATCTAAGCATCACATCTGCATTGAGGAGACCCAAGTCGTTGCTAGGGTTAGTCATTTCCATCATCCTAAATTAGGGGAGGCCCTAGAAATTGAAGAAAGACCCAATAATTTGGATAGAGACGATGGTTGGAATAATAGTAGAAATTGGGTTCCTGTCCTATCCTCCTAGTTTTTTAAGTTTTTTTTTGGGATTTATTTTGTATGTTTGTTTATCTATGTAGGTATTGGTGTCTTTTTTATAGTATTTGTTATTTATTCTTCATTAGAGTTTATTTTCTTGATCCTTCGTGTTTTCTTTAGTATTTTATCATCGTATTTGTTCTTTACTCCTTTTAGTATTTGTGTTATTTGTTTAATGGGCCTCATACCTATATTTTATTGTTCACCATACTTTATTTATTGAGTACTTTTCTTTGAATATATATATATATATATTAATATTATATTAATATATTATTATTATTATATATTTTATTTTATTAATATAATCACACTATCACACATTTTTTTTTTTGCACAACATCACACACACACCACAGTTAGTGACACACACATATATATATTAATATATATTTCCTTTTGACTTTTGTATATTTTTGTTTTATTTATTTATTTTTCAATTAATTATCTTTAATTTAGTTATTTTATTTCCATTAATTATTTTTATTTTATTAAATTGATCCTTTTCCTCGATTAGGGTGTCTTTCTATTTATTATAATGTACTCTCTCCTTGTTAGTGCTTTACTTTTTTTTTTAAATAAATTAATTTAAATTTATTTTCAAAAACTAGCATTTTAAATATAGTTGTTACAAGTAATATTTGTTTTAATAAATTAATAAACTAATATCATAATTTAAATATTATTTTTCACAAACTAGCCGTTTAATATAACTATTACTTAATAATATTTGTTTTTAATATATTACTAAATTAATATCATAATTTAAATATTATTGTTCAAATATAGTCGTTACTTGAAATTATGTCTCTACATTGCTCTCTATTTAAGCCTTTGTCATGGTCTGCCTCTTCATCTGGTCCTGATGATGAACCACACTTGTTGGTTTGAAACACGTCAGCCAAAAATTTCTCCTATGTGATTTCTACCGAAAGACTTTGCTTAATTCATTATGGATCACAGAAGCCTAAATATAGAAATTACTACCCTATACGGATGAGTTGATACTCTTAAACAAACTACAAAGAGAAATCATAATTTGACAACCCCTTACTTCTATGCACTTCATTCTCTATCCATGCATTCACAAGCAGAGGCAATGGGCTGAGTGAATTGAAACTAATTCCCCCAATCAAAGTTGTCAACAAAGTACAAGATATGGTATATTTTGTTTTTGGTATATTTTGATTGAATATGCAACTCAATATTTTATTACATATCATTTTCCTAACATAAAACCATCTAGAAATAGCTAAATTTTGATTTCCTTGTTGAGTGGGTGCTTTGTTTGAGATGTGGTTTGGAAAATGGTCACAATAGGAAAATTCATGTTTAAAGAAATGTACGTATCTCCCAAACCATGCATTTCCTAGGAAATATTCTCACATATCACCTAACTGGGGACATTCTACAGAAAACCAATGTCATGGAATCTTAAAATTCATCTTCATTGATTTGGAAATCATGTATGAATATCATTACACATTCTTTCTATCACAATTTGAAAAAAAAAAAATCATGGGTTGGAGGCTTATGGAATTGACCTGGGTATAAACTAGATAACATAAAATTGTGTCAATGGGTTTAGGAACAAAACACTTGTTTCAGAATTTCACCTAGAGTTGCATAGATATGCCAACCTTAGAGGTCAGTTACAAGAACTACATAAGAGCTACAGGAACTAAAATAAGCATAACCATCATTAGTAGGCTTTGTCCAAATACCATCTAATTCATCAAAAAAAGGAAATTGTGATAATAAGAAACTTTTAACTTGTAATGACACTTAGCTTGAAAAGAAGAAAAAATTGTGATGAGATAAATTGTAAGCAAGTATAGGAATGGAACAAAATAATCAAAAGGAGGACCAATTAATAGCATAAAACATGTCAAAATAGTGTCCTGACACCAATATTTTATCGAAATTGCAAACAACCTTGTGTTTCAAGATAGACCTAAACACATTGAGTAACAAGGACCATTCTATTTGATAGATGATCGAAGAGGTGTACATGGAGCATTGTTCTACATAAAATGGTGTACCCTACATATTCATGAAATCCTTAAGCCAAAATTTGAAGAATGAAGAGATAGATTTAGCTTGCATGTAGCTATCACATTCCTCGAGAGAAAGCATTGGAATGCATGTGAATCTAGAACTAACATATGATTTATTATTGTTTAACATTCTTATTGATTTTCTACGATAAATATATAGTTTCCTTCTTCTATTTATGAGTTGGTTCATGTTGACTCTTGGTTGTGATATTTACTCCAAAAAGACTTGTTTACTTTAAAGTGTGTGGAAAAATTTCTCCCCAATGGTCTTGTCATTAATCCTTGGTTATATTTGTTATGCAACTAAATCACAAAACAAAACATAAATCATCAACTTGAAAATTATCCTCTTCGAGAGGAAAACCTCCTTTGCATCACTTAAATGAACAATTATTTAATGATACAAATGACAAGACCTCCTTGGTATATATAGTAGTCTAAGGGGTCACAATATAATTAGAGCCTACATAACAATAATAGTGTAAGGGCACAACAATAACAATAGTGGGCTTCTATGGGGCACACCAATAACAATAGTGGGGCTACATGGGCACAACAATAACAATAAGGGCTACACTAACAATAATAGTAAGGGGGATACACTACTATTATAGGTACCTAACATGCCCCTCTCCTTCAAAAAAAGTTTTTTCCTCAATGCTTGAGTAGTTCTAGATGCTTTTGTATAAAATTCTCATCCTCTCATGTGGACTCTTCGGCGGGTAAGTTCTTCCACTTAATGAGATACTCTGAAATTGATTGATTCCATAGTTGTTAGGTTCTTTTTCACATGACTGCTTCAAGCTCCAATATGATTTTTCCTCCCTCATCAAGTTTTGGCAATAATGTTTTAAATGGGAGCTTGTCACCGATAAATTTCTTTAAGCATGAAACATGGAAAAATGGATGTACTCAGGAATATGTAGGTAGCTCCAATTTGTATGCCATAATACCAATCTTTTGCAATACCTTGTAAGGACCATAGTACTTGGGTGATAATTCATTATCCTTCTTAGCTTCCTTGAGGGACATTTGTTTCTATGGTTGTAGTCATAAAAATACCTAATTTCCTATGTCAAAAATCCTTCATTCCGATGTTGATCTGTCTATTGTTTCATTTGATTCTACACCAGAGTGAGGTTTTCCTTTAAGAGTTGGAGAACTTGTTTTTTATTCTCAATGTGATCTTCCATTGCTTGAACCTTATACTTTTCTCTTAAATATGATGTGGTGCATTGTGGATGATATCTGTAAAATGCCAAAAATGTGGTCATTTTTGCTACAATATGGAAGGAAATGTTATACCACCATTCAGCTAGAGGTAACCACTTGACCCATTTTGTTTGTTTATCATATACAAAGAAACAAAGATATTATTCCAAACATTTCTTCACTATTTGAGTTTTCCCGTCAGATTGAGGATGATAAGATCAGTTATGAACTAGTTGACTACCAAGACAAGAAAATAATTATGTCCAAACATTTCTAGTGAAAATGGGATCCTTTCCAGTTATAATAATCTTTAGGTTTCCATGTAGCTTTTGAATTGTTTCCATAAATGCAGTGGAAATTGTATTGTCTTTAAAAGGATGAAATAATGCACAAAAGTGTGCATACTTGGTAATTCCATCAATTATCACCATGATGACACTCTTTCCTTCGGACTTGGGTAAAAATGCGATAAAATCCATTGAGACATCCTCCCAATGAATTAATTGTATCTTTATTTTGTTGGAAAACCAAACATTCTTCCGCAAACTTTTGAATATCATTTTAAGGCCATCCCAAATAATTCCTTCTTGACCGTGTGGTATGCTTTTAAAATTCTAGAGGACACCTAGAGAAAAACTCAATGCAATAGCATGCCAATTTTTACTTGAAAGTGACCAGCCTAATGCATTTCATACTAGGCCTTAGGGGACCTTGTAGGGTTAGGGAATGAAAAGGGGAAAAGTTGAATAAATTATTTTAAGGTGATCAACTAGGATAAGGACCCAGTTCCTTGATAATTCGGAGAAATGGAGTCAAGAATAACCTTGATGAAGGAACTTCACTCTTTCAAAGAGTCTTATTCAGCTTTCATTAGCCCTAATGAAGCAGATACCCAACAACAAAGGAATTTATACTTTGTTTAGCAACATATGATGGAGTTTCAAGGTTGAAAAATTAGACTAGGCCTTAGGAGCAATCATCCACATTCTCAATTGAATAACACATGCAATAATACAATAATATAGTGCTTAACAAAAACATTTGCATCACATTATGGCACAATAATAAGATTATCACAATGTATTGTATATATTAGGCATGCACCAATAATGAAATAGCATCAAAATTGCACTTATAAGAGAAAGTGATTATGTCCATCCATCACAATTGCAATAATAAGCTCCAAGACAAGAATAGTGAAAATCCAAACATCAACATGCATCAAAAATCTCCAAATTCATCCATCAATTACAAGTTTGAATTCTTTTACAAGACATAATCCAAATCCAAATGATGGTGTTCAACAAATGAGGCTCGTTTATCATTTATTTGAGCCTTCAATAGTTTGAATGGGTATAATTAGCCTAATGAACCCCTAAAAATGACTCTAATGTGCAATATAACAATAAATTTGGTGGCAATCCCACCTAATATCTCAAAAGTATTGAATATGTCTTCCTAATGAGGCCGAAATGATAGAGAAATAGTGAAAAGGGTTCGTTGGAAGGCCTAGATAAGTCCTTCATGTGCCAAGATGAACAACAGGGATCTCATAATGATGACCAAAGGGATGACTCCTTAATTTCAAAGAAAAACATCTATTGTACTCCCAGGTAGTAGTGGGGCACTATGAATGGTCTCATGGGTCTCCGACTAGATCAAACATGTCAATTATCCATCTAATGGCTATAATTATGATACAAGCCCTCCCATGTCTCCCTAGGTGAGACAAAACCCCGTTTCGGATCTAGATCATCTTCCAAGTGTGTGGTGTAAGTATGTGGCATGTTGGGAAGTGTGGTCCAATTGCATCATCATATTTTTACATATGGGGCATGAGAAAGTAATATATGGTGTTGAAGAATCCCATGGTGTGGATAATCACTATGCTACAGTGGAGGCCCATGGCTCTCAATGCTCACACTAAAACAACCATCATGACCCTCTAGAGGTCTTGGATCCCATATAAGGTAGCCAATCCTAAGATGAAGACCCACCCGCAATATTGTATAAGTTTTGATGCATCTCCTCAACTTCCAGTACCACAATCCATTAGAGAAATTGAGTAAACAAGCTAGTAAATTAGGGGCAAAAGTGGACACTTAGTAGTGGCATGCCCTTTCAAATGGGATTTATAATGTACATGTGTTCCCAAGCTCAAGAGGTAGGTTAATAAAGGACCCTATTAGCTGGTCTCAACCTCTAATGGAGTGATAGGTCCATGGTACATCCGTCAAGTGGCAGGTGTTATGAGAAATAATGGTGGAACGAAGTGGGGTGGCAGGGAAGGTTCCAATCCACATGCCATGGTACAAGGGTAGCTATAATGAGGGAGTCCCACACATGGATGTATAGATATAGGAGGGATAAATCATGGTACATGAGTTACCTCGCCCCTTTTTTTTCACCCTTCTTCATATTCCCTTTTCCTTTTATTGATTTTTCTTTCTTTGAACTCTCAGGTCTCTAAGGAATGAGAGCATGGTGCATATGATATAGCAGTGAATACCCCCTCAATATTGGGAAATTCATCGCCCGCTAGTGGTTGGGACAATAATGTATTCCTAAATAATGTAGGGGGCTCACATAGGGGCCCTAGGTACCAGGGTGATGGCCATAATGATAAGGGGTAGAGCTCATGTTTGAATTTTTCCCACGTGCTAAATTCTTATGTCCCTACCATATTTTACACTTTATGGTACATTTCCTGTTGTAAGTGGACAAATTATTCTTTTGACTTTATTTTTAGCTACATCAACCTCTGGGGCATCATTCCAGGCCCGACCCAAAGTGTGGAAAAGAGGAAGGGGATGCTAACTCGTTGTTGACCTAATGGAAAAATGTGGACCTGGATGGGAAATATGTGAAAAAGGGTTATAATGAATGAAAGGGAGTGATATGTATGGTGTCGGGAAGCAGGACCATGCAATCAAAATTGGGGTTTCCCAGTAGTGCCACTCTTAAAGCTGGTAGCTAATAAATGAGATCCCATGGGACTAGGATACAAGATTAACCACCAAATTTGGACTAGGGAACAAGGGTACATACCAAGCCCATTATTTCCGTTGAATACCCCCACTAATCCATGTCCAAAGTGTCCATGATAAGCAAGAAAAAATATGCAATTATATAGTGAAATCCATACCTTCGGGGTTGGAATACCCCCCTTCAAACATATAATCATAGCATATGGGTGAGGGAAAATAATAGTTGGCTCAGGTGGCGAATATGGTTGGAATATCGAGCTATCCGGTGTCTGTAGTGGGTTGTTGGTTGTTGGCTAAAAACATGTCTATGAGAAAATTTCTCCTATGGGTGCTACCCACTAGTGGTGGGCTACAAAGTGAATATCTCTTAGGTCAACAAATTTGAAATCAGAACAATATGGACATCTTTGATAGTGTTGAGTTCATTGTAGGGTTTAGAAACCTAAACAATCACATTATTTCATCAAAAGGAAAGGAAAAAAAACATTTACACTATGTAAGTATTATTCATGAATAATCTTTCTCCAACATTCAAATCATTTTCTTTTATATTTTATAATATCCTTTTGTTTGTCAAAGGTTACACAAATCCACTTCAGGAGGCCTTCGATACATCCAACATGAATTTATTTCAAGGAATATGGATAAATTGCCCCCCACAAGATCAATCCAATCCGAAGGCTATCTTGCCCCTTTTTAACCAATATTCCAAAGGGTTATATTTTCGTTGCACGCATTTGGATGTGAACTCTGCATATTGATCCTTCTCTTTTTAGTAAGAATGGAAATTTGATTGTGGACATATGAACAAACATCAACACCTTCAGTCCAAGTATCCATGGTGACACAATGGAGAAAAATTGGTTGCAACTAACAACTCAACCTTAAATATTTCATATTTTGGTGATGTCATTATCAACATTGTAAAGTTTGTAGATTCCCTTCATGCTTTAGGAGTTGGATTCAATCTTATGTCTATTTATTGTATTACACATTATGGAAAACATCAGGGGGTTGTACAGGACATATTTGAGAGTATAAGAAAGAAATAATGTGAGAGAAAATAATTAATAATCATCAGTAATAAAACACATAGCAACAAAACACCATGCTTATCTTGAAAACCCATAACTAGGAAAACCAACTCGTAATACATCTATTACTCTTGGCTAGAAGGCATCTTACAATGGAATCATAAGGCCATAAACATGCTATATGACATCATATACC
This sequence comes from Pinus taeda, assembly GCA_000404065.3. NCBI lineage: Eukaryota > Viridiplantae > Streptophyta > Pinopsida > Pinales > Pinaceae > Pinus > Pinus taeda. Next base: position 14,457 of record APFE031323455.1, on the reverse strand, counting down.
ATGGGAAAAACCATGGGTTACCAAAAAATTTGGGTCTATAAACTACCAACAGTAAAATCATTAGTTATCGTATCAAAATGATTATGACTTAGTCAAAATTAATCTAACAATATGTGATAGTTTTAAAGTGGTTTCCTTGAAAAACCATGATGAATCTAATCATATGATAGTACATTTGTTGACACATTTCGAACCAACAAGTGCGGCATTGCTACTTTCTTTAGTTTTGAAGGAGAGTTCTTCGAGCAGACCTGTGGCATTACCATGGACTCCCCCTGTCCCCTGTTGTTGCTAATCTCTTTATGGGAGATTTTGAATCCAAAGCTATGGTCTCAACTAGACTCTTTCCTAAACTTTGGAGAATATTTTTCGATGACACTAATGTCATCTAGTCTCATGGCGGAGAAGAGTTAGATCTCTTCTTCAATCATCTCAACAGTCAATCCTCAGCCATTAATTTCACTAAGGAACAGGAAGTCAATGGTTGCCTCCCTTTCCTTGATATTCTTATTTCTAAGAATATAGACGGTTCCCTCTCCCACCAAGTGTTTCTGAAGAAAACACATATGGAGCAATAACTTCATGCCAGTTCCCATCATTTCCCATCTCAAAAGTTGGCCATCCTCAATACCCTCGCCACTCATGCCCTAAGAATCTCAGATGAAAAGAGCTTTGATAAAGAAAAATCCCATCTCCTTAATGTCTTTGTGTTGTAGCCAGCAACAACCCCCCCTTTTTCATTTAAGTATTTGTCCAAAATACTAAATGAATAGGGGACCCCTAGTTTAATTTTGAGAAAAATCAAATTTTCCTTCTTCAAAATAAAGCTACCATCGTAGGCTTAAAATGGTCTTTCGAATATTTTAAACTAAGTCTACGATAAGGTAAAGGTCTTTAAGAAATTGCATTAATGCGCAAGGCCCCCCAATGTTAAGCCTAACGTCGCGTCGCAGTAAGTAATGTTCATAAGAAACAAATCTCAAAATCTACCGATCTGCGATAACATCGATCGCAAGATCGCACATCGCAGAAATGAAATGGCAATACTTAGCAAACATCAGACTCCTGCGACCCACGATGTTGTGACCTGCGATATTGCGATCGTCGCGATGGTATAGTCTGCAATCTGGCGAGTTGCGATTAGCGCGCCTTGCGATGGAACGATCTTCAATGTCACATAAAGCAAATCATGAATCATTTAATCGCGAATCCTTCGGGCACACCATTCAAAGAAAAGCCACTTACCATAATCTAACCCCAAATCATGCGCTTTTAATGATAGTAAGTGGATTAGTTGTCAGTTATTTAATGAAATAAAGGCGCGTGCTTTACTAAAGAATTGTTTCACGTAAGGTGGCATATTTGGTATATCTGTTGCATGTAAAACTCTCCCATCACCTTTCTCAATCAGTCATTTCCACTTCACTCGTAATCTACAGGAACTAAGAGATAAGAAGATTCAAAATCTGAACACAGAAGCAAATGGGAAAGAAACATAAAGCTTAGGGCTCCGAGACGAAGGAAAAGGCAAAGGAGATGGCACCCTTGTACACAGACACTGCATGCAACAGAGACGCAGGATTTTCGACCTGGGAAGGCATGTATAGGCTGCTGTAGGAGGAAAATCCTAAAGTAATGAAAGTCGATAGCACTGCGGGATCACAAAACTCTTCCGAGGAATCCTTAGAAGAGCTGGCTTGTTCATTTCTTCATCGAATAGCAGCTAGACCCAAGATATTGCCGTATACAGATATGATCAAATGGAAACTTGACAATGCAGAGTTACAAGGCAGACAATTCAAGGCTCCAGGGCATGGGCTCATAGGATCATTTGCCGCACAAGACTTAAAGCTTATGTATCATCTTCCTGAGCCTCAGACGACCTACAACACGCAATTTGTCAAGAAATTCGCAGCAGAGAACCCAAACCTGGCAGAAACCACTAAAGAATGGACCAGAAGAGAAGAGCTGCTAAAAAGGGATAAAAAAGGTATGTACAGCACTGGTTCCCTCACCTCTCCATATTGTTTTGCTGCGGTCATGCTGTGCAGGCTGTTTGGGATGCCAGACATAAATAAATTTTCATCTGAATGGCTACCACTCATAGACGCTACCACAAATGTCGATCTCGTTTATTGGGCCAAAATATTTTCTGATAATTTATACACTGCTGTCATGAATTACCGGACTAAGAGATCCATGTCACAAAGGGTCTATCCTCCTTTTTATCTGTCTGCTTACATTATGGATTCTATCTGCTATGTATCTAAATTTCCAACTATGGGTTGGAAATGGACTACCTAGGACCCGTCACCTATTCATGTTTATCACAAAGTATTATGGGATTCACAGTTTTCCCCTCACTTCTATCATATTTTCCACGGGCTCATTTTACCCCTATATAGGATGATGTATGGTGAAGAACCCCCGAGGTGCTCACCCGAAGCGCTAATAGACATCATCCCTGTCGCAAGATGGTTCGGGGAAGAATGGTTCACTTATATTAGAGTGTTTTGGAGCACTGTACCTCCACATGTCCTACCTCTGTATGTCCTCAACAAGCTTTTGGCTAGGGAAATTGCCTATCAGACTTGCTCAGAAGGCGGCCTAACCAAAGAGCTAAAAGACAAGAAGAAGGCCATATGGCCTCAGTTTCCTGTAGCTTGTGGGGCCTTCTCATTGTTCGATGTAGGACATGCTTTTTCCGAAGTAGGGAATGTGACGTCTCTACAATTATTTAAATTCCCCGCTCGACCTTTTGACCTAAATAATGTTGCCCATGATTTCACTATAAGTGTCAGAATAAAAGTGTTCGCCAGAAAGAAAGATTTATTTGATGACTTGTTTCAAAATAAAAGTTCATTCCAGGAAGTTTTGCGAGAAGCTAAGTCGAGGTTATCCCCAGATGACCTCGAAATATTTTTGTTACTCAGAGAAAGAAGGCTAGCCAGTGTTCCTCTAGAAAAGTTGCGCCTGCTCGCCAGGGGGCCTACTCCAAGTGTCAGCCTCAGCGAAAACTCCAGTACTTCCAAATCCAAATCTGACGCTGCCCAAGGAACACCTGAATGTTCTAAAAAGTCTGCAAGAGACCAAGGAAAAGGTGAAGAAACAGCCAAGGATACTGCTCAGTCAAGTGCAATGTCGCAACTGCAAGTTATCGCCTCCCCACCAAGAGATGT
>APFE031323453.1:0-25863 GCA_000404065.3 Pinus taeda | reverse complement strand
GGATGAGCTTATAACCAAGCAAATGTTATCCTCCTCAAGCTTGTCAAAAATAAAGAGGTACTTGCCAGAAATGGTGGGGGAAAAGGAGAAAATGAACCTGTTTGTTGTACTCTGTGTTTGAAAAAACTTTCTATCACTCTTGAACACGACACTTTTATCCACCTGGGTTGGGAAATCCTTTACCTAATAGTTAATCAAACCGCTTTGAAAGTCTTCAGCCGGTTTCCGGGTATTAACTTTGGGTCAACTGTCACCAAGCCATCTGTTGTGTCGTTACGTGTTCAAGAGGTCTGTGCAAACAAACCATTCACCTGCAAAATATTTGTCATCCATCATTGACCACCCCTGAGTTAGTTCTTGCTAAATATATTTCTTCAGACTTGATCTATGATTTCGTGTTATGGGCTTGCCTATGACGGATCGCTTTCTATCGACTCCAACTCATTATCTAGAAAGATGATCTAGAAATCTTCAGTACCTTGGAATTTGCATGCCTCAATGGCAGGTTCCTCGACTTTGACGATCGGTTGCATCATTGACCTTCAATCAAAGGATTCCGTGACATGTTCGACATCGACTCATTCATTCACATCTCATGGATTGTACTAGGTACTTTGAGGGCCATTGACATTACTGGTGGTTCCTCTCACACTTGTTAACAATTTACATCATTGATTGGTAATCAAGTGGTTTCTCCCATGTTCGACTTCGACACATTCATTCACATGGGTAGAATCGCACTAGTTCGGAAAGTAGAAATGAAGACCCTGGATCTAGTTTCCACCATCCAAGCTGCGAGGAATTTTGTTAACATTATACAGTGGACTATTCACAAACAGATGGCTGCATCCATGCTGTGTCCATGTGTTCCTACTTGTGATGTAATACAAAATCATTCCTGTATCAAAGCAGTTTTTAGATAGTTCTTAGTCAGTTTTGATCTGAGTATGAGAATGCCTACCTTAGCGATGATATGTTCACATATATATATTTTGCATTGAATGTTTTTACAGGTTCGACCGGGGTATCCACAGGAAAATCCTTGAAATGATAAAGTCCTTCACTCTTCTTAGATGATCAAAAACCATCCTCATCTACTACAGACTTCGCACTTTAGGGGGCAATCTGTTACACAAAAAAATGTCACCATGACTTTCTACACTTTGTATGAGTCCATCAACACTCATACATACCTCCTTTGCAAGTCTTAAACCTCAGCTCTTCATTTCAAGCCTTGAAAATGGGAGAAAGACCTTAAAAATATCTTAAATCCTGGTTTCGCACTTTCTCCTAGCATTGCCTGTGGTGCCGCACCCAATGGTCATGTCCCCTGCGAACCTGACCGCTCTGTCTGTTGAGTGATGGGTGCAAACCCCTATAAAAGTTAAAAAGGCGTGAGTTCATTCTTAAAAACTCATCTTGGGTCACTTCTGGACACTTCTAGAAGGAATATTGCGCTAGCAAGTCCGCTCCACCTTGGTTCATCCATTCCATAACTAAGGAAGCTAACTCCATGATATGAGGTGCTTATCCCTTCAATGGTGGACCTGCAACTCCCTCTATTTGCACTATAAATTCATGCATTGGGCTGGTTGTAAGAGAGGTTGAAAGCTGAAGATTCTTGAGGGTAAATGCTGCTGGAAACTAGACTTCGTTTTTGAGCTTGTGAGAGGAGAGATCACATAGCTTTCATGTCATTTGGGAAGTGAGTGAGGCTTGTCAAAGTAGAGGAGACTCCTGCTGGACCCTGGAAAGAACTTGTGCAACATCAAGGCAAAGGTTGTAAGGTTCTTTTATTCATAAAGTTAATACAATCAAGTTTGTTTTTCTCAATGAACTGTTTCTAATGGTTTATTTTATGAGCTCCTTGATCTTCATAATGAACATGTTTTATTATACGCAGGTATGCTTTGATGTGTGTTTGTTTGTGTATGTAGGTTATTAAAAGGGAACTGCTTGAAGCTGTTGGGATTAAACTGCTACAAACAAGCGTTGGACCGAGGTAGGGTCTGATACACCTCTTAGTATTCATTTATGAATTGAAACATGTTTAGAGGAAAGTATATTTGCTTGTGCTCTTTGTTGCTAGATATCATTCGATACTAGGGAGATCGGTCTTGTCCGCAAGAATTATTTATCCGGCCAACAGCTAGATCAAGGGTTCACCTTTCTCTTGGATGGCTAAATGCACGTGCATGGTAACATTGGACTACTCTTTTGAGTAGATCTTATTATTTATGTTCTTCTTATGTTTCAGGGACAAAACATGTTTAAGGGGGGTGGAATGCAGTATACCTGGGGGGTAGTATGGGATACAGAGGGAGGTACCGAAGGGAATAATATAATAATGGGCCATAACTATAAGGTAAGCCCATTGTATTAGATATATGGTATTGAGAGAACCATGGTAATGACCCATGGTATTGTATGTATGAATCATATATAGAGGCTAGAGACTCCCCATCGAGAGATGTCAAGGATTATTGTATTGGCAAGCATATGGCTTGTGGAGTGTTCTCCTTCCTTAAGGAGTGATTGTATGGTGTTACCCTATCTTAAGGGTTTGATGTTAATAAAGAGAAGTTTATCTATTTATGTCTTGTTATTTCTGGGTATATTTTATTCATCATATATTTGTGGTCAGATTCATTACAATTTGGCAACCTTCAACAAAGGTTATTTTCTTTGGCAAGATGAGCTTTCGGAGAAGGGGCTTGAGTCGTTTGGTAATGATATTAGTGATGATATTGCAGATGACATTACAAAGGGAAATTACCCTAAATCCATTAGGATCCTCCAATTTATCTTATTTTGGGACCAGTGCAAGGAAGGTGGCATCAAGAGTTTTTAGAATGGTTCAGGACCTCTTGGACTTGTCCACTAGTTACCATACCGCTTGGCCTACTATGAGCCATAATGCTTGAAATGATTTTATGGTGAAGCCACATGGACCAGGTGCTTTATTATTCAACACTTCCTTGATTGTCACTTCCACTCCCTTAGAGGCGATTTCTCAAAGCAGGGCCTCATTTTTCTCCATGGTAAATATTTGGGGGATGTGCTTGGTGATGTGTTATATCACCTCTAACCTATTTTGAATAGGTTCTATAAGAATATTTTTAAAATCGAGTAAGCTCTAAAGTGATCTCTTTATATTCTAACTTGTTTTCTCCTCCAAGGTTTTAATGGAAGATATGTGATTATGATGGCAATGTTAGAGTATGGTTCTATGGAAGGGCTTTTTGTGGAAGAAAACCCTTCTTTAATCTAGAGAACACTTGATTTTTTTTGCCATAGGAGTTCCTCTTGTTTCCTGCGCTCTTCAATATCAATGATGATAATGGCCTCTTATGTAATTAATGCATATGATCAGCCATAAAGAATGGCTTCTTAATGTATTGCCTCCATTTTTAGTTCAACTTACATTTCTCCTCCAAAATGTTGTTGATTTGGTTTTATTCCGATCTTTGAGCTTCCATTTTATGTGTTTCAATTTTTGCTGGAGTTTATACATAGATGAGACTTCCAGAGCTCCCTGTTTTCCCCACCACTGCTTTATGTTTGCCTAAAATTTTGGATGATGTAGCTAAAATTTCTTAATGAAGAGGTTTCTTTTGAGGTCTAGACTTGATTTCTATATTTAAACATATGAGCCAAAGGTTAGAGCCATGGCTTGGGAGTATGGATGCTTCCAAAAAGATGTCATAGGCCATGATGGATTTTATAACTAAAAAGAGGTCCAGTTTTGAGGCTACTTGTTGTGTTCCTCCTTTTCTATTATTCCAAGTAAAAACTCCATTGATAGTATCAAGCTCAAGTAGGTGCAGGTTCATCATTGTGACCTAGAAGAGAGTTGAGTCTCCATCAACTCACCTTATGCCTCCACATTTCTCATCTAGTGATTTGACGAGATTGAAGTCACTGCCAAGGATATAGGGGCCAAGGGAGAGGAGATTGCGCATTCCATTGATGGACTCGAGGAAAAGAGTATTATCCTTAGGAGAGGATGGAAAATATACATTTGATACGAAGCAGATATTAGCAGATCCAATAAGTAAAAATTAGACGATAAAGATGAAGAATGCGACAAACATACTTAAGATTTGAATTTTCTGGCATTCCATATGATAACAAATCCCTTTTAGTGTCCCTAGGTGTTTATAGTAGTTGATCAACAATATTTTCCCCATTTAATTATTAAATCGATAATGCATTCACTAGAATGTTTTGTCTCTTAAATCATCATAACTACAAGGTTTTCGAAATTCCATTTTGCTTTAAGAAGCCTTTGTTTGCCTTTGTAATTAAGGCCTCTAATATTCCATGAAATGGTCTTCATTTTGGAGGTATTTTGGAGACATGGAAATTATTTCTTTAATGCATCTTAAGTTCACCAACATACCCCCCAATTTATCCAGGAGCCAAATATCACTTTTCCTTCCTTCTATTTTCTTCTTTATGCAATTGTGTTGAGTCCTTCATTGGCTAGGATTGAACCCAAAAAGAGCATGTATTAGGGTTGTGGGGGAGGGCCCCCCCCCCCCACCTCGAATCCATACCTAAAGCGTGCTCTAATCTGGAGCGACACTGGGATAGTGCTCCCTATTCACTCCCATTTGGGAGCAATTTTCGGGAGCGCTCCCAAAAAAAAAACACTCCCTGGATTTCTTTGCAATTTTTTTTTGCAAAAATGATCCATACACAATTTTTTTCAAAGAAAAAATAATTTTTGAGTGGGGCGACCTCATATTCAAGCCTATGGCCGTAATATTGATATATAGTTCATGGTTATGCTAAATTCTTAAAGTAAAAGTGACATTCTCCTTTATATTTCGTTTTCAACCTTTTAGTTAAATTTTTAACATTACCATGAAATGACTTAGGATATTTGAGATTGGTTCCGACCTCATTGGATTTCATATGGAGAAAATAGAATTTTGGATCTCACTCAAAACCCAACAGACTTATCAGTTTTTCAAGATTTGAGGATTGGGGGGATTGCAATGTTTCCATTGGATTTTGTCATGTACTAGGGGATGGAGCTCGTATTTAATCAAGAGAACCAAGTCTGCTATGTACCTTGATGTTCATGACATTGGTTGTCGAACTCCTTTATCATGACCCGCCAATGTACCCATCACTCAAACAAAATATCGACTTAACATGCTACGATCCCAAGATAGGCAATGATTTTGATGATATGTAGGTATTTGTTGTAGCATGATTTTTTTGGATGCTAGAGGCCATCTAGAACCTATTTTTTGATGTATTTTCAGTTCAGAGATGGATTGCACTCGATGTTATTTTGGTTATGCACACCCTTATGTGCTATATAAATGAGAACTTGTAATTTATGGACTTGTAGTTGATGAAGATTATAACTATTAGAATCATGTTATATGGTTCAATCAATGATTTTATGTTTTTTATCACTAATTCATCATTCTACATGCTTTTGTTGACATATATGCATAAAAGTATATAAAATTTATATATTGTAAAAAAATTGCTCCCAAAATCACTCCTAACCTGAGAGCTTTTGAAAATGTTCCTCTTCGCTCCTGCTCCCAAGCAACCATGGCATGTATTGGATTGCCCAAAGATTGATTTTAGGGCAGAGTGGCAAGATTTGAAGTGTTAGAAATTGTAGCAAGAAAGGCTTAATTTGAGTTGTGCCTTAGTCAAATTGAGTAATTCAATTTTCCACATCAGTAGGATAACTTGGATTGTAGTTAGCTAGAGTGACATGGCCTTGTCTACTAGTTAAGTCAGTAAATTCGAGTTATAGGCTTGGAGTAGAGTTGTGCATGCAGTGATTGCTAAAATTTAGCAATCTAGTTTAGTTATTTTCAGTTTGACTCCATTTTCTATGTGGAAGACCCTCACTAAGCTATTTGAAAATGGTATTGATGCTAGGAAATTGGAATTGAGGGACAAGCTCAAAAACATCCGCATGCAAAAAAATGAAACCATTCCACATTACCTCTCTGGGTTCACTCAATGTTGACATGAGCTTGGATAAGTTGGAGAAAATATCCCCTGTTCAGAGCTAGTGAGCCTAGCTCTCATAGGCCTTCCAAAATCACGGCACAACTACCCAGACTCTATAAATGGAAGGGACAAATTGCCAAATTGGGAGAGATTTTGGTATGATCAAGTGCAGGAAGAAATCTGAAGGAACACTAGAGATGGAGTAACATCCAGATATGAGGAGGAATAGATTTTTGCCTTGGTTGGGAAGGGTAAGAAATCTAAGGAAGAAAAGGCCCAAAGCAAGCTAGAGTCTAGCTATAATAATGGCAAGAAGAAGGACCTAAGCAAGATAAAATGTTTTCACTGCCATGAATTTGGGCACTGTGCAACAAAGTGTCTGCACAAGAAGTCTAACAAGAAGCCTTGAGGAGGACCAGGAGGTGAAGCACTTGCCTCACAATTCTAATTAGAATTCACCCTAACTTCATGCATGACCAACACTATAATGGGGATTGTGTGTTATCTAGATTTAGGTGCCACGTTCCATATGTTAGGATACAAAGAATTCTTCAATATCCTAGAGGAGAAGGATCTCCAGATGCACATAGTACTTGGGGATGATGGGCAGTACAATACCAAAGGAATTGGAATTGTAACCTTTAAGAGAGAGTAATTTTCCCATCTTCATCTGAAAGATGTTATGTATATACCTGGGTTGAAGAAAAACTCGATCTTTGTAGCGGTATTAGAGGATAAAGGCTATGATTGTGTCTTGAGTAAGGGGAAGCCTTTTTGAGACATGTAGTTTCTAGGCAAGTGAAACAGATTAGAGTTAGAGTGAAAAATATATACAAACTTGAGGTGGAAGCTTGCATTTCACTGAGTAGCAAGGAAGAAAAGGTGCAAAGTCGAGATTTTGGAGAAATTTGGCATAGGCACATGGGACACTTACACCATGGGGCCTTAAAACTCATGCAACAGATTACCATTGGTCTCTCGAAATGTACCCTTGATAAGAATGATGCCTGCGAGGGATGCACATTGGGGAAATATGTCAAATCCACATTCCAGGGCCCAGATAACAGAGTTGGAACAATATTGGAGCAAGTCCATTCTAATGTAAGTGGACCATTTTCTACAGCCTCTACAACAAAACACATGGATTATGTAATTTTTGTTAATGACTTTTCTAGAAAATGCTAGATCTTCTTCATGTAGAAGAAGGATGAAGCTTTATCAAAACTTATTGAATTCAAAGCACTAGTTGAAAAGGAGACTGGTAAAGAATTGAAAGCCCTAAAAAGTGATAATGGAGGAGAATATGTATTTAGCACCTTCAAGGACTTTTGTGCCAAAGAGGGTATTAGAAGGTAATTGATAGCACCCCATAACCCACAACAAATTGGGGTGGCTGAAAGGAAGAACAAAAGCATAGTGGGAGAAGCAAGAGCCATGTTGAATGATCAAGGGTTTCCATTACATCTATGGTTAGAAGCATGCATCACCACAATTTATTTGCAGAACAGGAGCCCTCATAGAATACTTGGCATGATCACACTCGAAGAAGCTTTCTTTGGGAGGAAGCCAAATGTATCTCATTTTCGAATTTTTGGAGCTACTGTGTATTTTCATGTATCCAAGGATAGTAGGAAGAAACTTGAGCCTACAACTGAGATGTGAATCTTTGTAGGATACACAGAGACACCACATAACTATAAGGTGTATTTTCCCTCACTTAGGCTGACAATAGTGAGGAAGGATGTCAAATTGATTAGGAGAAGACTAAGGGATGCTCTCTAGAGTGAGAGATAAGTACCCCACAGGAGGAGGAGCTTTTAGATCCAAAGGAGGAACCTCAGAAAAAGCTTTAGGATGTTGTGGAGCAGCCACAAATGGAGGAGCAGAGGCCAAGTGGAGGCACCCACTCAGCCAAAATCTTCGAGAGAGGCGAGAAAGACAACTAGAGAAGTTGACAGATTGGTATAATATGCACAGAGCATGTGGGAGCTCCTACATCTAAGCAAAGGTAGAGGAGCTTACCAGATAGGTACATTGGATATATGGCTCTCATGACAAAAATCATTGATACCAAGCCTTCTTCATTTGAGGAAGCAGTTTCTCAACCAGTGTGGGTTGATGCCATGGTGGAGGAGTATGATTCCATCGTGAAGAATAATGTATGGGAGGTTGTGTTAAGACTAGAGAACAAGTCAGTAGTTGGTTCCAGATGGATCTACAAAGTAAAGCATGCAACTGGAGGGAGCATCGAGAAGTACAAAGTCAAATTTGTGGCCATATGCTTCTCTCAAGTAGAGGGAGTGGAATATGAGGAAACTTTTTCCCCAGTGACAAGATATTCTCGATAAAAACCATTCCAACATTTGTTACACAAATGGATTGGAAGATCCATCAGGTGACTGTGAAGACAACCTTTCTCAATGGTGTTATTGAGGAATAAATTTAAAATTTACATAGAGTATCCAGAGGGATATGAGACTTATGACAGGGAGACACATGTGTGTAGACTCAGGAGAGGCTTGTATGGTCTAAAACAAGCGCCCCGAGCATGGTACACTCGAATTGACACATATCTCAAAGGATTGGGCTTCACTAAAACTGAAGTAGATGCCAACCTCTATCACATTGTGGTAGATGGCATGTTTCTTATCTTGGTTTTGTATATTGATGACTTGATACTTATAGGGGATGAGTAGTTGATCCACTCTTGCAAAGAAGACCTTGCAAAAGAATTTGAGATGAAAGACATGTGTTTGATGCATTACTTCCTTGGGTTGGAAATATGGCAAGGTGATGGTGAGTTGTTTGTGATTCAAGGGAAGTATTCCTATGAAATACTACAATGATTTCACATGGAGAACTGCAAGCCTCTAGAAACGCATCTAGCTACAAACTGGAGGAAGGAGGTTGCTTCTTCAGGAGAGGTAGTAGATGCTACCATCTATAAACATGTAACACCCTCCTCCCACATTTACCCAAGATAATAAATCCACTGTGGTAAACATGTGACGAAGAGTTACTATGATGTGATTCAACTCCCCATGTACATTTAAGGAAGTGGAACCGACAAAACAAAACCAATCTGACCTTTCTTAAGAGCTACATAACCTTCAGGAGACAACCAACCCTTCCAAGTACCCAATCCCTGAGACAACTTGTCAGTTTGTTGAGCTAGAACCCCAACTACTCCCATGACAAGCCATGCATACGACTAAGACCCTCCAGTCACTCCCATAACAAGGTATGCATGTAATATTCCTAATTAGCCATGGCTAATTGGAATATTCGATTTTGCTCAATTTTGCCTTCTATAGTTATTTATAAATAAAAAAGGTGAGGAAAGGGGGACATAACTCAATTTTAGAATAAAGTCACTCCCTAGTAGCACAACGTTGTGACTTAAAGGGGAGCCAAGGGGGCCAAAGGACCACGTAGAAATGGGGCCCACGCAGACACTTAGAGGGATTGCGCAGATGGAAAGGAACATGTGGCAAGAGAGAGGCTACGTTGGAGGATGTGGGCCTTGGGATTGAGAGAGGCCAATGCTATAAAAGAGAGAGAGGAGCCTCCTCATTTTGTCATTCGATTATGTGCATTTGAGCTAGTCACTTCGACTTAGAGCATGCTGGCTGTTTCGCCTGTCTGCAGCACTGTTTAGTGCAACGAGTGTCTCCGTTCGGAGATCTCACCCTTAGCCCTGGGGGACTTCGAGTGCCTTCTCGGGTAAGGTAGTTCCATCAGTATTTTTTAGTGGTTTCATTAGTATTTTGCAGGAGGATTGAGAACTTGGGATGATTGCACAGTCTTGAGAGGGATGACGCAATTCTTTCCGGTAGGAGTTCTGGATTGAGGGTTTGTGGAGGATATGAGCTGGGAGATTGAGCAGGGGATCGGCCCTTGCATATTGGAGGATTTAGGTAGAGTTCTAGAGGATTTTCTTCAGTGGCAGTGTAGAGCATTTGCAGATCCCCAAGGGAGTGATTTTCGGGGGTCAGCTATTCCAGAAAAGCTTTCTGGGTTTTTCTGGGTTTATTGAGTAGAGGTTGATTTCAGAGATTCAGCATTTTCTGAGGAGGGGAGCAACCCCAAATCCTCACTTGATTCTAACAGTAGTAGCAGCACAATAGTTCTCCAGCAGCTTGGACGCAGTTCAGAGAGAGGCCATTTCCTTGTTATTCTGAGTGTATTTCTTCACTTACCTTGTGCAAGTTGAGGTGCTATATTTCTGATCACCTCTTGTACTATGTCCATTACTCAGTATAATAAAATGGCTTAGCATTTCTCGCTGCATTTCTTGAGTATCTATTTATATTTCACGTATACATTATTGTTTGTTGCACTACCGTTATTTTATCTCTGTGAGTTTCTTGGCTACTATACTACTTGTGCATTTTTATGGTTGGGGTTTTGCTGGGGTTTGAGGAATGTTCCTGGAAAGGGATATTATAGTGGCATCAGAGCATAGATTTGGCTCAGCCTGTGGAGCTAGCAATCTATGACACTGGGGGAAAAACCCTACATCTATTACAGAGGTAGGAGATACAGAGGCACTGGACGTAGGTTGGAGAACACCTACAGGGAGGGAGACTGTGTTCCTGTGGTGGACACAGAACAGGAGGAGCATGTGGTGGATGAAGAATAGAAGGAGCTTGTGGTGGGCACAGAGCAGGAGGATCCAATGGCAGATAAGGACGGGAAAAGATTTGCGGACATGCTCCTCAAATCAGTGCAGGATCTGTCGAGGCAGATAGAGTTGATGGGGCAGAGATTCACGGCAATGGAGGCTAGACAGCGTGAGAACCCACGGGTTTTCCAGGTTTGTGAGGGATCAGGTACATCCCACCATTTTCCAGAGCAGGGTGCCACTCAGTTTGACACTACTCAACAGATGGCCTCACATGCCTCTACACGCTCTACCATGCCCACTTTCCTAGGAGCAGACACGGGGGCTAGAGCCCAGCAGGAGGCAGAGCCCAGTCATATGGGCGACTATTTTGTAGAGTACTAGGCCTATGGGCAGGAGTTCAGGGACACTCTCTCATTCAAATACTTTGTTCAGCTCCAGCGGGACAGTAGACCCCGTGACCATCACAGAGGACACCAGCATTATCACAATGGAGACACCCACCGCACAACTAGTAGATTTCACTTGCCTACATTTGATGGTTCGGCAAGGTCTTGGGTGGAGAAGTTGGACATCTATTTCCAGCTTAACCAGATGTCAGAGGCAGAGGCCATCAAGGTGGCAACATTACATTTGGATGGGGAGGCCCAGGATTGGTGGTTCCATGGGATGGTTACACTCAGACATTCCATAGTGACGACATATGCCGAGTTCACCAGGAGGTTGATGGAGAGGTTTAACCGGAGGGATCCGGCGCAACACTTGTTGAGCTTATGAGGCTCAAACAGACCGGAAGACCAGAGACCTACATTGCAGATTTCTTGAGGGTTTCAGTGATGGTGCCAGATCTATCCACAGCACGGAGGATCTACATGTTTATTGAGGGGTTAGCAGAGCCACTTCGAGGTCTATTCAGATCCACTAGACCGGCCACACTCCAAGATACTATCAACAAGACCCGGGATTTACAGGATGCCTTACCCAGGAACCGGACACCTTACATCCAGAGACAGGCTTTCCAGCCTAAGGGGAAGAATGTGAGGATTCCACCTCCAAAGGGAAATCCAAGGCAAGCACAGATTGATGACAATGCCAGGAGGGCGCTGAAGAAGAAGCGGTTGTGCTTCACCTATCAGGAGTCGTAGGCACCAAGAGGATGGTACATTGAGGATGTGCATTGACTACAAGGCCCTGAACAAGAAAACACTAAAGAACAGGTACCCCATACCCAAGATCGATGAGTTGATGGATGAGTTGAGAGGAGCACGGTTCTTCTCAAAGATTAATTTGAGATCTCGATACCATCAGATTCGCGTGAGGGAACAGGACATTCCCAAGACCGCCTTCAGGTGTCACTATGGGCACTTTGAGTTTTTGGTGATGCCCTTTGGGCTAGCCAACGCTCCCACTACATTCCAGTCTTGCATTAATCACATCTTCCGCAGTCACTTAAGGAAGTTTGTGTTGGTGTTCTTTGATGATATCCTCATTTACAGTAGGACTTTGGAGGAGCATCTCCAGCATATTGAGACAGTATTGCGCATCTTGGAGGAGCAGCAGTTCTATGCCAAGCTCTCCAAGTGTGAGTTTGAGTTGACGGAGATGTTATACTTGGGACATATCATAGGGGTGGATGGAGTGAGGGTCCACGAGGAGAAGATCAGGGCCATCAGAGATTGGCCGGAGCTGAGGAACGTGACAGAACTTCGAGGATTCATTGGCATTTGCACTTACTACAGGAAGTTCGTCAAGAGTTTCTCACAGCTTGCTACACCCCTGACAGATCTGACGAGGAAGGGGGCATTCAGTTGGTTGGATACAGCACAACGAGCCTTTGATAGGCTCAAGGAGGTTATGAGTAACTTCCCAGTGCTTGCATTGCCGGATTTTACACAGCCATTTGTTTTGGAGTGTGATATGTCAGGAGAGGGGATCGGCACAGTGTTGATGCACGGAGGTCACCCTATAGCCTTTGAGGGCCAGAAGCTCCTTTCGCACGAGAGGTTTTATTCTATATGTGACAAGGAGATGTTGGCCATCATGCATGCATTGGCCAAGTACCGGTAGTATTTAGTGGGTAACAAGGTTTAGGGTGAGGACTGATCACAATAGCCTCAAGTTCTTTTTAGAGCAGAAGCAGCTACAGGGGAGGCAACAGAAGTGGATCAGTAAGATCCAAGCGTATGACTTTGAAATTGAGTATGTCAAGGGTAAGAACAACGTGGTAGCAGATGCCCTTTCATGTAGACCAGCCATATTGTGTCTTATGAGCTTGGACGCAGACTGGAGCGCTCGACTCTTAGTAGAGTACTCCAAGGATAGATTTTCATGTGAGGTTCTGGATGGGCAGGTGGCGGATGACAAGTACAGGGTGGTCGATGAGATCATCTACTATAGGTACCAGATCTTCTTGACTGAGAGATCTCAGCTCAAGAAGAAGATACTTCAGGCATCACGTGATTCACCATTGGCTGGCCATCAGGGGTTTACCAAAACCTACAGGGCCATTAGAGAGAGGTTCTCATGGAAGGGCCTCAAGGAGGACGTACTCCAGCATGTCTGGGAGTGTGATGTTTTCCAAAGGAACAAGGGGGAGATGAAACATCTCGCAGGATTATTGCAACCTCTTCCCATTCTGGAGGGGAAATGGGAGTGTATTTCGATGGACTTCATCACAAGGTTGCCCATGGTACAGGGCAAGGATTGCATCTTTGTCGACGTTGATCAACTGACAAAGTACTCACACTTTTCCACCATATCTGCACATTACACAGCAGCACAGGTGGTCGAGTTGTTCTTCAGAGAGATCTTCAGGTTACATGGTCTTCCCAAGACCATCACTAGTGACAGGGACAGCCATTTCATGGGCGGATTTTGGCAGGAGCTTTTCCAGGTGGTGGGGACGGAGTTGACACCGAGTACTAGTTATCACCCACAGACAGATGGGCAGACAGAGATAGTTAACAAGTGGCTGGAGGGCTACTTGCGTAACTATGTCAGTGGGCAGTAGCGAGCATGGTTGAAGTGGCTGCATCTGGGGGAGTACTGCTACAACACTACACATCACATGTCCATTGGTATGTCACCATTCTATGCATTATATGGATATCATCCTTTATCTTTCGCTGACGTAATGTTTGGTGCTAGCAAGGCTCCGAGAGCCAAGATTTGGATCCGAGAGAGTTAGGATATTCTTCGAGCTCTCAAGGATAATATGGCTACAGCACAGAACCAACAGAAGCTATATGCTGACAGGGGTCAGGTGGAGAGACAGTTTGAGGTAGGGGACTTGGTCTACCTATGATTACAGCCATACCGACAGTCGTCATTGAAGCAAAAGGGGGCTGAGAAGCTCAAGCCCCGCTTTTATGGGCCATACAGGATGATACGCAGGATTGGACAGGTTGCGTATGAGTTGGAGCTGCCCCAAGGCAGCAAGCTTCATAATGTCTTTCATGTATCATGCTTGAAGAAGGCATTGGGGTAGCATGTGATAGTGACAGATGAGCTACCACCCACGGATGATGAAGGGCATTTGATGTTGCAGCCAAAGACTATTATTGATACCAGGGAGAGGCAGCTATGAAACAGGACAGTTCGGGAATTCTTGTTTAGGTGGAAGATTTTACCAGATGAGGATGCCACTTGGGAGAGTGAGAGATCTTGCAGCATCCATCACTTCAGTTGCTTGAGGACAAGCAACATTTTGTTGGGGGAGACTGTAATATTCCTAATTAGCCATGGTAATTGGAATATTCGATTTTGCTCAATTTTTCATTTTATAGCTATTTATAAATAAAAAAAGGCGAGGAAAGGGGGACATAAATCACTTTTAGAATAAGGTCACTCCCTAGTAGCACAACGTTGTGACTTAAAGGGGAGCCAAGGGGGCCAAAGGACCACGTAGAGATGGGGCCCATGCAGACACTTGGAGGGACTGCGTAGATGGAAAGGAATGCGTGGCAAGAGAGGGGCTATGTTGGAGGAGGTGGGCCTTGGGATTGAGAGAGGCCAACGCTATAAAAGAGAGAGGAGCCTCCTCGTTTTGTCATTTGATTATGTGCATTTGAGCTAGTCACTTCGACTTAGAGCACGCTGGTTGTTTAGCCTCCCTGCAGCACTATTTAGTGCAACGAGTGTCTCCGTTCGGAGATCTCACCCTTAGCCTTGGGGGACTTCAAATGCCTGCTCAAGAAAGGTAGTTCCATTAGTATTTTGCAGTGGTTTCATCAGTAGTTTGCAGGAGGATTGAGCACTTGGGATGACTGCGCAATCTTGAGAGGGGTGACGCAGTTCTTTCTAGTAGGAGTTCTAGATTGAGGATTTGTGGAGGATCTGAGCTAGAAGATTGAGTAGGGGATTAGCCCTTGTATATTGGAGGATTCAAGCAGATTTCTGGAGGATTTTCTTCAGTGGCAGCACAAATCATTAAGGACTGCGCAGATCCCCAACGGGGTGATTTTCAGGGGTCATCTATTCCAGAAAAAATTTCTGGGTTTTTCTAGGTTTATTGAATAGAGGCCGATTCTAGAGTTTCAACATTTTCTCAGGAGGGGAGCAGTCCCAAATCCTTACTTGATTCCAGCAGTAGTAGCAGCACAACAGTTCTCCAGCAGCTTGGACGCAATTCAGAGAGAGGCCATTTCCTTGCTATTCTGAGTATTTCTTCACTTGCCTTGTGCAAGTTGAGTTGTTATCTTTATGATCACCTCCTGTACTCTGTCCATTACTTAGTATATTAAAATGGCTTAGCATTTCTCGCTGCATTTCTTGAGTATCTATTTATATTTCACATATACATTATTGTTTGTTGCACTACTGTTATTTTATCTCTGTGAGTTTCTTGGCTACTATACCACTTGTGCGTTTTTCTGGTTGGGGTTTTGCTGGGGTTTAAGGAATATTCCTGGAAAGGGATATTACAATGCATGTGTCTGTGGCATTTTTCAAGAAAATTCTGAGCCAACGACCACGAATTTTGTGCCACTTTTTCAGGGCTAGGTCTTAGGCCTCTACCCAAAACTTCATCATAATTATAGCAATGATAAATAACAATGAATTAAAGTTACTAATTCAAACATTGGTACAAGAAATTGACATGACCCCTACTAGTCATGACAAACAGTTCCTCAAACATATCACAAACATGTAATCTACAGGTCATCACCATAGATCTAAGCATAGGGGTCTCATACTTATCTGAGAATCGTTAAGAATAATTGTTGCCTTATCAAAATAGTTGCATTATCATCTATCAGGTCATATACTCATTCACATTTATTATACTAATAAAATCGTGATGAGAGACATAACCAAAGTCTGTCATGAACCATGCTTATAACTAGCATATAACCAAAAGAATAATAAGAGTAGAACATCCATAAAAAACACATATTAACAAGTAAATTTATGCATGAAATACCAGAGGAAAATGAATTCTTATTAATGTGTGCATAAGCCAACCAAGTCAAGGAATTTCATGAACCACCTGACCATAGATTGCGTTGAACCAAATTCTTCTTTCAGCCAATCACCCTCATGCCATATGCCAAGCATGAATGTGGGACTCACAATGAAACGAACCAGGGCTTCCTCAGACTTTACCATACATCCCACCAAGGGATTCCTAGGTCCGAAACCCTCATCAATACAACCAGGCTTTATTGCAATCCCACTAGATCATTAGGCCTATACAAGCATGGATGCCTTTGGATCTCTCCACCTAAACCGTGAGGAATTTTTCCATCTCCACCTCTCGTATTTACCATGTATCCAACCATTACTGATCAAGGGATTCCTAGGCCTACGAGGTCACTACCATCTGGGATTTAACATGTATCCCGCCATTACCGATCAATGGATTCCTAGGCCTAATCAAGAGTATTCACAACCAGTATTTACCATATATCCCACCCTGCGATTCATAGGCCTTGTAGTTAATCCTGAGACCATCCGAATCAACTTCAAATCCATCCACCAATCCAGCTCAACCCAAAACAAGAGAGCCCCATCACACCATGCCTATCTGGAAAGGGCAAGGCGAGGTTGAAAAAACATTGTCATGCCTAGAAAAACCCATGCCAATGATAGAAAGAGAACCAAAAATGATCCAGGTGGATGTTGGTGGCCACCCTCCTATCCCACTTGGACCCCCACAACTGTCTCTTTCAGTTTTTTAGTTTCCTTATTTGTAGCACAATTTACTATATTTAGCAGTTTTTTCGGGTCCTAAACTTCCAGAGCTGTTTTGAGGCCCTAAACGACATTTTTTTGGCAATCTACCACCAACAATTTTAGGTTAAAATCATCTTTTCTGTCGTAGTCCTCGAATAGATCTTTCCAACGAGGTATCATGCATGTCAAACGGAGATAATATGACCAAGTCACGGCCCCCAGAAGTTGGTTGTCCAACTAACCCCAATGGGGCCCATAAATTGTTGGTGTTACATCTCCTCAGGTTAGGGTTTTGGTTGTTTAGGGTTTGCTCTTATTGTTCAAAAATAAAAAGGCCCTTGAGCCTCATTGTAATGTAATTCATAGGCATGTAGCCACTACATCTCTTCTCAGAGATAAGCTACCATCGCCCGAGCTAGTTTATTTCCATTTCTGATTGTAAGCATATTTCAGTATTTTACATTAATGAAATGAAATATTATTTCTACTGCATCTCTGTATTTATGGTTATCTCTGTAACTGGTTGCATTCCTATTTAAATATGGATCAGTGGTATTAGAGTGATCTGCTCTTTCTCTGTTTTTCTTTGCATGTCCCCAACAAGGTTGGGATAGAAGGAGCTAGGGCTTGAACTAGAAAAGCCTTTGCAAGACTAGCCTTACAAATCTTGATGACCTCCCATGGCGGATGAAAAGAAAGACGAGGGGGCAGGAGATCCTATCAAAATCTTGCTCGAAGAAGCCCTCGAGCGACAGACGAACGCGATTATGGATAACTTTGCCCAGATCCTTCAGCGACTATCCAGGGGCGACGCATTTACTTCCAACAGCTACTCTGGAAACGCTGAACCCTTTAAGGTATAAGTTAACTTTGAAATCCCCATATTTGAGGGTCAAATAGATGCAGACGCCATAGGTAAATGGTTGAATCTACTAGAAGGATATTTTTCTGTTCATGATTTTTCCAGCCGAGAAAATATTACTTTTTCTCTTCTCAAAGTGCCCCCCACGTCAAGGATTGGTGGGAAACCTATTGTGAACAGAAGGATGAAAGTACAAACTCACTATTTTTAGTTGCTCCCACTTGGAATTCATTTCAGGATGCCATCAAGGAGCAGTACTACCCTGTCGGGAGCTACGAGGAAAAATACATAAAGTGGACCATGCTGCGGCAGGGAAGGGACCAAGATGTGCCAAAGTTTACCAATATTTTTCATACCCTTCACACAAAGTTGGGTATCAAGGATTCTGAGAATCATTTGGTACTCAAATACTGCGGCTGCCTACATAGATATATCCAGGATGAGATGGAGTTCCTGGAAATCTCCTCGCTTAGCACGGTGTACCAATACGTCATCAAGATCGAGCAGAAGTTTAAACAGAAGAAACGAGACTTTGGATCTGCGAATCTGAAGAACAAAGGACAAAGCCAAGGCAGGGTGACCCAAGACAACTCGTTGAAGCTGCAAGAAAAGAACAACACCACGAAGTCAAAGAAGGACACAAGAAAGTGGTGTGAGTTCCATAAGAGCCCCACTCACAACACAAGTGAGTGTCAAACTAAGAAATTGATGGTGGCCAAGTTGAAGGCTTCCGAATCAGATGCATGTTCTGACCCTGAGTCAGAACCTGACTAGGGGAATGACAAAGGGAATAAAATCATTGATGTGGAGTTGTTACACAACATTTTGTCACTATCCCTGTACTTCTCGTTCCTTGATCCTGGAGGACCTCTACAGTGAACCCCACATGCTTTGCCTTCATGAAGAAACTCCCATTGTGTCCCTCTTCATGAGCAGATCATTTCCCTTTTGCACCATTTCCCCTAAAACTTCTTGTTTTTCCCAGTTTACAAGGCTGATGCTAATGACCTTTGTCTCCCCTGCGCCGATGTGTAGATATTAGCATTATTCCCCGCACCGATTAAAGTGACTAAGCTGTGTTCCAGTTGCGTTGGTCCTATTATGGAATTTTTTTTAAATTAGAGTCGAAGCTTCCAGCTCTAGAAGTTTCATAATGGAAGTTTGGTAAATGGTTTGGCCGGATGGGGTCAAGGGTGATAGTTTGGGATCCTTTCCTCTATAATGATAGAACTACCTCAAGGGATAAGTCCTTCTCCCATGAGAAGAGGATCCATCTCCCATACATATTTCTTATATAAACCTCCCTTCTTCCTAAGCACAAACTAGTGTGTGAATGTTATAGTCAGAGTTAGAGTGTGGGCTGAGTGTGAGTATACTATTTTGATTAAACAAGCAAGCTATTACTAGTTGTAGCCATCTAGTTGTGTGAGGGAGAAGTGTGTTTGGTTTGGAGTGAATTCTAAAGGGAAGAGCCTTTAAACTATTGTTATTTGAAGCCATCATGGAATGCTAGCAAAAGTGTGGGAACCCGGTCTTGTCAGAGGAAGACTGCGACGTCAAGACGAATGGTTGTAATCCCTCTTTGATTTTAATATATGCAACTATCGATTGATTTCCTACATGTTTTGTAATATTAAATATTTGTGTCTTGGTGATTCTTGACTCACTAAATAGGTTGAATTGCAATTTGTTTATTATTATGTTTGTGTGATGTTGTTGTTTACTTGTTTCAGGAGTTTGAAGAAGGAAGCGAGAGATTGCTAGAGCGAGCAAGCAAGGACATCATCAAGCAAGATAAGCGACCAATAGGTACGCCCTCTTGATTGATTCTAACCTAAGGAAATCTTCCATAGAATGTAATTGTTATGGCTAGATCCATTATTGGGCTAGAGGAATTCGTTTGTGTCTGCACTTATAATTTTACTTCACCAAAAATTGGCGACTCCGCTGGGGAGATCCCATCTTTTGTTCGTTTTGGATTTCATGATTTCGTGAGAACTTTGCTAGTTTTATGTTTTCCCTTTGGTTCTGTTTCTTTTCTCCTACTTACTGGCCTAAGTCTAAAATTCATAGTAGTAGATTTGGTCCCTTCATGGATTTTATTTTTTATTTTTCCTTAGATACCTTGGCCAGCGCATTTAATCCACTAACAGTCATGCCTACCAACGTGAATTGCTAAGGAACGGTCGTGTCGACCAGCCTCTGGCGCTTGTTGTCAATTAGGCAGTCGCGCCGATGCCTATAAGTGAAGATTAGGGCTTAACCCCAATCTTGGCCAGTGTGTTTTGCTCTTGTGTTTTTGACCCTGTGACCTTTTAGACCATTTTCTCCCTTACTAGAGCTTCATTTAGCTTGCTTTGTGTGCTTACTTGGTTAGCCCACCCTCTGATGTGTTAAGTCTGGCCCTATGTGAAGTTATTTTTTATTTTTTCTTTGAAACCCTCGATCGGCGCTATTATTGGCCAAAAAGTTGCGCCAATCAGCCATCAGCACTAGTTGTAGTATTGGTGAGTCGTGCCAATCGGTGCTACTTTTCGCCCAAAAGTCGCTCCGATCTCAGGGGTAAGAAAAAATCAGAATTTCTCCCATCTCAGTGCCAGTGTGTCTTCACTCTTAGACTCTCTTCTTCCGCCAGAGGTGACTACGATGCTTTGTTTGCTTAATTTTCAATTGAATGAGTGAAAGAGTCTTGTTTGTTCTCTTATTTTGAGTGTCTCTTTTCTCTTTCCAAGCATAGATTATATTGCTTGGCTTGTCGATTGAAGCGTTCATGTGTTTGGTTTGTTTGATTCAAAGAAGAAGTTGCTTTTAGTTTCATTTATCATGCTTTGGATTTGACTGATGCTTGTTTGCTTGGAATTCTGAAAATTTTCATTAAAGTGTTTTATGTGAAAGATTCATTTTGCATTTTATGAAAAGAACATCATTCTAGTTTACTTAAGCGAAAATATTGCATTAGTAGCGTCATTGAGAAGCTAGAATTGCGTCATCATAAGCATTGGAAATGAAATGAAACTTCTTTTGTTGTTAAGGGAAGTGCATTTAGGAGATTTATTAGTGAAAGATTTCATTCTTCGATTGTTGCATTAATTTTGTGTTCTCTATCTCTCAATTAGTGATAACTTTCATCGAAGACAAAGATCTCTTTTCTCATATAACTGCATATAGGAGCTTTTGTTAGATGACAGCGGTAGGGCCTTGTAACTGAAACCTAATTCAAGAAAAAACATTAAAATTTATTGAATTAACTTAAGGAAGCATTGAAACTTAACCTATTATGTATGTAGACGATTTAAAGCATAACCTGTTGAATGTCAATCAAATGTGTGATCAAGGAAATGAAGTGGTGCTTCGATCAAACGGATGTGTTGTTCATGAGGTTGATACAGAAGAGGCCATGATCAAAGGTACAATAACTCCAAACAACTTATACATACTCAAGGGAGGACAACAACAATGCTACCTAAGCAAAAATGATGAAAATTGGTTGTGGCATAGAAGATTGGGACATCTAAGCTTTTCTCAAATAAGAAAAGCATGCAGATTCAAGGTTGTTCGTGATCTTCCAGATATCAGCATCCCAGAAAATACAATATGCAAACCATGTCAAATCGGCAAGAAAACCAGAGTTCACTTCATGGAAAAAGAAGGGTCAGCCAGTAAGCCTCTTGAACTTGTCCATACTAATTTATGTGGACCATCAACGAAAAACTCACCTCATGGAGAACATTACTTTATTTTGTTCATTGATGATTTTTCCAGAATGCGTTGGATATGTCTTCTAAAGCATAAAGATGAAGCTTTTGAAAAATTCCAAGCCTTCAAAGCTTTACTTGAAAATGAATCAGATCGAAAAATCAAATGCCTCGGATCTTATCGAGGAGGGGAATTTACCTCGGATGAATTCTTTGACTTTTGTGAACAACATGGAATAAAAAGGAAATTCTCCACCACAAGGACTCCTCAGCAAAATGGTGTGGTAGAAAGAATGAACAGAATAGTTCAACAAATGGCTTGAGCTATGCTAGAAGAATCTGGAACTCCTGCAACCTTCTGGGGTGAAGCTGCATTCATTGTCGTAACTATTCTCAACCAAGTAAATGTTCAGGTAAACAACACTCAAACTCCAAATGAATTTTGGTATGGTAAGACTCCTACTGTAAAATACTTTAAAGTTTTTGGAAGCAAATGTTATATCGAAAGGACTGATGAAAAACATGGTAAGTTTGAACCCATAGCATATGAAGGTATTCTTCTTGGTTATTCTTCCAGCAGTAAAGGATATAAATGTTATAATAAAAGACTTGGAAAAATTGTTGAAAGCATTGATGTTGTAGTTGATGAAATATGCAAAAATCCAAAACAGATAAAATCAACAGAAAATTATGACAATGAATAAAATGGGGATAGTTTTCCCACATCAAATCAAAATCATATTGAAGAAGAAACCAATGAAGCACCAGAATAAGAGATAATGGTAGAAGAAAAGACTTCGTCCAGGTATGTTCAGAAAAATCATCCAGAAACTCAAATTTTAGGGGAAAAAGAGTCAGGTGTACAGACAAGAAGAACTATTACAGGGACCTCAAGCTATCTAGCATTGCTATCCTCCACCAAACCTCAAAATGTAAAATAAGCATGCAAAGATGAATGTTGGGTCAAGGCCATGGATGAAGAACTTGAGAAAATTGAAAAAAATGATACTTGGGAATTAGTTCCTATACCTCATGATAAAAATATTATAGGAACCAAATGGATATTAAGCTGAATGAAAATGGAGAAGTCATTAGAAACAAGGCCATACTCGTTTGTAAAGGGTATGCTCAACAAGAAGGTATAGATTTTGAAGAAACTTTTGCTCTTGTTGCCAGACTTGAAGCCATAAGGATGTTTCTTTCTCTTTCTAGCTTTCAAACATTCAAAGTATACCAAATGGATGTAAAATCAACCTTCCTGAATGGAGATTTAGAAGAAGAAGTTTATATTGAACAACCAGAAGGATTCATTCTTGGAAATGATGCAAAACTTGTATCCAGACTCAAAAAGGCCCTCTATGGTCTGAAACAGGCTCCAAGGGCCTGGTATTACCGCCTTGACAAATATCTACACCAACAAGGTTTTACAAAAGGTTCAACAGATAGCAAACTATATACAAAGATTGAAACTGATAAATTGCTAATTCTTATTATTCATGTTGATGATATCATTTTTGGTAGCAATGAAGAATCCATGAGTCAGAATTTTTCTTCAGTAATGCAACAAGAATTTGAAATGTCCTTGCTTGGTGAACTTACCTATTTTCTTGGTCTACAAGTTCAACAAAATAAAGATGGTATTTTACTTTCACAAACCAAATATCTCAAACAGATCTTGAAAAGGTACCGATTGGAAGATTCTAAACCTATATGTACCCTAATGCTAACAGGATGTAGTCTCAGCTCAAATGATGAATCAGCAGCAGTACATCAACCACCTTACAGATCCATGATTGCCACTCTGCTTTATCTAACAGGTACCCGACCTAACATCATGCATGCAGTAGGAATAGTTGGAAGATTCCAAGCAAATCCAAAGGAATCACACCTTCCAGCCATCAAAATAATTTTTAAATATCTTCAAGGAACTCAATTCTTTAGTTTATGGTATCCTAGAAATGCAGATCTTACTCTTCATGCATATACAGATGCAGGTTGGGCAGGAAGTGTTGATGACAGAAAAAGCACTAGTGGTGGTGCATTCTATATGGGTTCCAGGTTAGTGTCTTGGTTCAGCAAGAAACAAAGTTCAATTGCTTTATCTATAGCTGAAGCAGAATATGTGGCTGGTGCATCTTGTTTCATACAACTACTTTAGATGATGCAAACCTTGCAAGACATTCAGATCACATGTACTCCACCCATCTCCATTCTATGTGATAATACAAGTGCCATCAGTTTTTCAAAGAATCTAGTCAAGCACTCCAAGACCAAGCACAGACCCATCAAATACCATTTTCTACATGAACAAGTGCTTGAACAAAATGTCAAATTGGAGTATGTTCCCTCCAAAGAATAGGTTGCTAATATATTCACTAAACCACTGCCTAGAGAAACATTTGAATATCTCAGACAAAATCTGGGAGTAGTTGTTGCATCATCCTATTGATTAAATCCAATTTTTCAGAGAAAGGTTATTATACATGTGTTTCATGAAGTATAGTCGTGTACACAGGTGGGTTTTTGTGGGTCAAGGAGCGTATATCTTTTTCAGACAAGAAAAATAGTGGGATAGGCTCTGATATGGGTGCTCTATCTGATGTTGATGATTACAGTGTGTTGATATGCTCTGTTCATTAATTTTTATCTAACTAACAAAGATGCCTTGATCATTGACTTGTTAACAATGCACAGGTAGCAAAGGTTCAGGAGGAGCATTATCCTTCACTCTGATTCTGCATTGTTGGAATTATGGTTGCTGAGTCCAGCTATGGCTTTAGATATTTATACCTTTGGTTGCTTAAGTCATGTAAAATTCTAGGGTGTGATATGTCTTCTCATACATTTGAATGAGTCCTATTGGAAAAATGATGTCATTTTTATCCCCACTTTGCATGGGATGGATGATGTAATTATATTTCTGTCATGTATAAACAATTGGTATATCCCCACTTGGTTGGGTGGATGAATCAAATTTGGTATATCCCCACTTGGTTGGGATATGGATGGATGTATGCATCATTGGTGATAGGAAGGTCATACTCACATAGTTGAGTTATAAAGTCATGTTATTCTTTTGGAGAATATTTTTGCAAACTCTGCTTCTGCTCAAGGGGAGCATGGACGGTTTCAGTGCATCTCAACATGTACAAAGGGGAGCTCAATCAGAGAATTCAACATGTACTAGGGGGGAGCATGAATAGCATAGGGGAGAGAATATCTTGGTCCGCCCTTTGCCCTTGATGTCAAAGGGGGAGAGTGTCTTGGTGTTGTTGTTGCCATCAAGTCCAAAGGGGGAGATTGTTGGCATTATGATATAGGTGTTGTCCTTGATGGAAACTCACTCAGATGAAAGTTCATAGTACATCAGGTCAACAACAAAGGATTATAGATCAGACTCCAAAGAATGAAGAAAGAGAGGTATACGCTGGTTCACTTTGTCCAAGGCGCGTATACACATGGTTTAATAGAATAAAAGTAGTGTATAATGTATACACGCACTTTCACAAGAGGAAAAGCGCGTACATGTTGGAAAACCAAGTTTTTGGTCCAAGGTATTTTGGTCAAATGTAATTGGTCTGAGGCATTTGGTCCAAGGTATTGACCCTAGGTACTAGGTCCAAGGTATTGGTCCTAAGTGGTTTTAGTCCAAGGTATTGAGAAAGGCCTAAGAGTATATAAGGAGGAGAAGATCATTAGGCCAAGGAGTACAAGCAATGAGATTCTGAAGAATACTTCTATCTAAATTATATATTATGTTGCAGGGTTATGTTTGGGACTGGATCTGAAATATTCATGTGCACCTTGAGTTCAACATTGGATCAGGAATCATGAGACTTGAAATGACTTATTCTTGAATGATCTGATATTGGTTGAGACGAGATCTAATGTTTTGCACCTGTTCTATTTGTTATCTATCATGATCTGGGTTTGTCCAAAGTCTGGAATTGCAGCAAAGTTCTGAGTCAAAATTTGCAGATCCATACGCAGGTTCGTCTCGACCAAAGGGCGTGTACACATAGGTTCGACTCTTTCGAGTAGGGTATACAAAGAGAAAAGCTTATTTTCAGATCTTACTAATCTATCTGATCAAACTTTGTCGTTTTACTGTTGTCTGTCAATGAAGTCTTCTTAGATCTAAAATTATAACTATTGTATAAGGAAATTGAGTCTGATTGATTGATTGATTGAGAAGGAAGGGTGATCCTTGTTGCTATTTATTTTGAACTATGTAATATGATGGTAGACCTTTTGAACATCACTGATTAGTATAGTTTGTGGTTTAGAAGTTTATGATTCAGTATCTTTAGAGATATACGCAGGTAGGGTTCAACCAAGTTATAGGTTTTAACCCCATACATAAATTACCTGCATACGAATTCTAAATCACAGGAAAAAATAAAAATGCGAGAGCATAACACATAAAACACATATACACGGAGATTTCCCACTAGATCCCAAAACTGGGACTACCAGCTTGATTTTTCATTATATTCCTTTCAATGTTACAATACATA
>APFE031323443.1:0-13307 GCA_000404065.3 Pinus taeda | reverse complement strand
AGCTGGTAGTCTCGGTTTCGGGATCCAGCGGGAAATCTCTGTGTATATGTGTTTTATGTGTTATGCTCTCGCATTTTATTTTTCCTGTGATTTAGAATTCGTATGCAGGTAATTTCTGTTCGGGGTTAAAACCTACAAAGGAATCCAGATCCAAGTTGTAGTTGCAAGGAGGATTGGAGAGGAGTGGTTCGACAGTTGGCTAGAGGATTCCCAGAAGGGAAGTCAGGACTTAGAGGGAGATTTCTAGGAGGGGAGTCGAGCCTCAAAGGGAGTCTAGAAGAGGAGCTAAAATGGCAGTGAACAGACTAAGGGATCAGGACAGGTTGGACGGGGCTTCCAACTTTGTCATTTGGAAGGCCAAGATCCTGGAAGTCCTGGATCGACATCGCATCAAGGACTTTGCCTTGAAAACTGTGGTTATCCTAGTTGACCCATCTAAGAACGAGAAGTATGAGGATGCAATGGCAAGGGCGTAGTGCATGATCCTTGATGGGGTCAAAGATCATGTCATACCACATATTGCTAAGAAGAACACAGTAAAGGAGATGTGAGACACCCTGACCACCTTATAACAGGGCTCTTCCGTGCAGTGGAAGATGCTATTGGAGAATCAACTGCAGTCATATCATATGTAGAAGGGAGTGCAGAGAGATCCATTCCTTCTCAGGTTGTAGGAGATTTTCGACTAGCTTACTTCCGTGGGATCTACACCGGATCCAAAATTTATGGTCACGACTACCCTAAATGCAGTCTCCGAGGAATGGGAGACATTTGTCCAAAGTATTTTAGGCAGGGCTACTCTTCTCAGTTAGGAGGAGATGTGGGCAGCTCTTCGCTAGGAAGATATTAGGAGGATGATCAAGGTGAGGAGTAGTGACAAGGGAGGTTGAATCAAGAAAGAGGAGGAGGAGGATGTGGCTCTAGCATATGCGGGACAATAAGGTAAGAGGAAGAAGAAGGACATCTCCAAGGTTAAGTGCTCCCATTGTGGGGAGCTAGGACATTATGTATCCCAGTGTCCCAGGAAGAAAAATAAGGGAGAGGTTTTTGATTCAAAGGCAGCACGAGCTACGAATGGAAAAAGAGGTCGAGACTGACGACAATTATGCCATGAGTGCTCATGCACCTCTAGAGAAGAGGTGAGGAGACATCGAGTTGTAGTCAAGAGGACTACATACTAGGGCAGGATCCTTAAGGTGCCCAAACTCTTGGATCATATTCGGCTACAGGTGCCCTTAATGACAATAGTAGAATGATAGAGGTCGGGTGGAGCAAAGTGTAGTGGAGCAGCAAGGAAGTGCTTGGGTGTAGAATTCTGAGGCAGCGCAGTGGAAGCTACAATAATGCGAGAGGCACAGAAGTGTATGCAGAAGCACGGTAGCAACAGAGGGAGCACATAATAGCAGTAGAGGCAGCTTCAGTTTCATGAGGCTTCCAAACTTACTGGGATGCAAGTATTTGGGAGAATTCAGTTACCTACTTCTCGATAACTGGGTTGAAGTGCAATAGTTAGCAGTGGTAGTGCTTGGGGAAGCATGGACAACATATTGAGAGGGAGCTGCAGTGCAGATGTAGTAGTGACAGTGGCAATGTCATGGGAAGCAGTACAGGAAGCAATAGTGCAGATGATGTGAGGTAGTAGGCCAAGCATCCACACAGGTACCAGTGCAGAGAATTAGTGTGATGTTTCCATGGTGAAACATTACTAGAGCACATTCCTCGCTAAGAGGGAGTGTTGATTTGTGGTAGCATCGGATGTGATCTAGCCATGAAAATTGGTGGAAAGGCTAAAGCACATAAGATCTCCATGACCTAGAAATCATTTGGGAAATTCCACCCGGATGAAGAGATATTAAATAATTAATATTTTTAATGGGCTTCCTAAGTCCAAACATAGGAAAATTAAAATATTAATGTGTATTAATATAAAATGGGTGAGAAAGTTTTAAATGACGAGGATCAAGCAAAATCTAATCTTAGCTGTTGATTAGAGACTTAATCTTGGCCGTTGAATTCTCAACAGGAAAAGTATAAGGGGAGGCGTAAGGGTCAATTGGAGATACAATAAATTAATCAGTCAGTTCAATTTTTTGGAGCGGGGTTTGTTGAGAGAATCAAACCAATGATTTCTTGCAGCAAGGGGCAGTTAGGCACAAGGCTGAGAATACATAGTAGAGATGCAGAGATAGTGCTAGAGAGACAGTGTAGAGGCAGCCTGGGCTAACGCAAAGGCAGCCAGAGCTGACGCAAGAGCTTGGAGGGTTAGCGCTGAGGATGCAGAGCTGATGCAGAGGGTTGAGGAGTTGCGCTAAGTGATATTCGTGGGGAAGATTGAGTGGTGGTGAGTTGACATAGAGCCATAGGAGGGCGACGCAGTCTCTAGTGGGTGACGTAGTTACAGAGGGAAGCTTGGAGCAAAGTTTGTTGTCCAGCTAAGGAACCGTCACTATGGGGCTCATCATCCAATTGCTAATTAGCCAGAATAACTATCTCCGAAGAGAGGTACTTCTTCCAAGGAAATTCTCTGAAGGGTGAGCCATTTTTGGCACCTAGTTGTATTCAAAAACTACATAATAATAAAACCCTCATATCCGTTGCACTGGTTTTCCCGCATTGGGTTTTTCAGGGGATGATTGTCCAAAAATAACGGTGTCCCTTGTGTGATTGTCTTAGTTATTTCAGTTGTTGATCTGTATATGAGTTAAGGTTGCATTTATGTTTATTTCGATATTTATATTTATAAATAACTTGTTAATGGAAAGAACAAGTAGGAGATAATAAACTAGATAATGCAGTAGGGATTTCTGATGTGTTAGACTTAGAAATTTCAACAGTTCAAACCTCATAGGAGGGGTTGCGGATGGAAGCTAATTTTGGGTTGTCGAAGCTTAAACAATTTTTGCACATTATTGGTGATATAATTCCATTGTGGGTAGATCATTCTTCAATCTCGATAAATAAGCTAACCTTAGACTACTTTTACCCAAAAAAAGACATTTATTTTAAAATTTATTTTCTAGATTAATTTTAATCAAACCAATTATTTAAATTCAACATCTTTGTAACCATTATTATTAATATTTATTTTCTCTTTTCTGATTAAATCACATGGATTGGGTTCTTTTATAATACAGAAAATTTGATCAATACATCCTTAAAAAAATGTCTGTTTAAAGTAATTATTATTGAAAAAAAAAACATTGGATGGGTTTATTAGCAGTGAAAGGAAAGAAGGGGGGGGGGGGGTGTTATGTGCATGTTGCTACCACCCCACCTTACCAATAGTCAACGGGATGTGGCAACACATCCCTCACAAATGTCATAAACATGCAATCAATATTAAATTTGCTAGTTTTGCGCTAGATGAGGGGACATCGGTTTGATGAGGAGGGTGGTTATGCGCATGTGAGGAGGTTGGTGTCAATGTTGAGCGTGTCTGTGTTAATGCATATGGGGTATGTTATCACCCATAAAGCATTCGAGATAATTTGGAGTGAAGACATAACTGAGACTGGAAAAGGGGATTTTACAGGGAAGAGGGACGAACAAACTTGGGAAAAACGATAGGGTGCAATGGCACTCCTTACCTACGACTACTACACAAAGGAAGAATGGTGCCTTTTGTTGGTGGGGGTGTTCTAGTATGATAATTTCTACTCTCAATGAGAGAGTGGATTTTGGAAGACACCTTGGGACTTATCTGGAACATAAAATATCTAACCTTCATTTGAGGAAGTGAGAGCCTAAAAAGCATTGGTATGGGCAGCTCAAGCAATTGAGGAAAAATCCCCACTCACATCATCTAGGTAACTATTATTATGGTGTTTGGCATATTATGTTGTGTCTGCTTGTTGTTCTCTCTTTCTCCAATCCTTTCGAGGGATACCCTCCTTCTTTGCTAGTTCTTTGGGGGAAGATGGCAATTTTCATTTTTTTTGTTTCTGCTTTATCAAGCTAGAAGTGGAGTAGGGTGTGGTGCCTAAAAGGAATTCAGCCTAAAATTTATTTGGTGGGAAGTATTTGTATTGGAATTAGTTTATGTTATTTCTATTCTAAAGATTATTGGGTGTCCATTGCTTTTGGCTATTGTTATGGTCCATTTGGTATGGATACACCCTTTAGGTTTTGGGGGAGCTGGGTTTGGATTGTGAGTTGGCTAGGAAAAAGGTGAAGTATATCGTGGCGGGAGGCCACTGAATTTGAACAATATAGTGACCACCATCTATTAGCATGGGTTGGAACGTGACTGTGGCCTTGTTCTCTTATAGTTATTTGGGTTGGGTGGTGGCTCTGTTATATCTCTTTGGGTTAAGGTCTGAAGAGAGTTTGGTGCAGCTGGTGGCTAAGAAAAACTGGGGATAATTAGGGTTTGGAAGCTAATGGAGGTCGAAGTATGAGACAAACATCAACTAGTGTTCATCCTTTTAGAAAGGGTGCCCTATTAGCCAACTTATGGGCCACATGTCGAGCAATCTTTGATCACTTACAAGTTAGGAGGACTTGGGGGAGGGAATGTTGGGATGGGGTCCCCTGGGTCAATTTCGGGGCAAAAGCCCAAATTTTTATGTAATGGAATGTAAAGTCTTCATAAATTGTGGTTGCAGAGCATGTAGATAGTCAAAGAGTCAAAAAGGGTTTTACCCTTCTTTAAGTAAGTTAAGTCGGCTTTTTGAAGATCTACCCATGGTCCACGGACCATGGGATTGTATATAGGTGTGTCTTAGAGAGTCTAAGGTAGGATATCAATGATGAAGATGAATGTAATGGGTTAATAAGAGGAAGATTGTAAAAGTCTTAGAGGAGGAAAAGGCTATGCCGCTGTGTGCACAAAGGCCTAGAGTAGAGTCCGCATTTGAGTGCACAGGGAAGTCTTGAGTCTGTAAGCTGAACTGAATACTGATAAAGAAGATTATTACAGAAATTCTTGTGTTTTACCTATGTACTTCTGTTATGTATGAATATGCTTTATGATGTGATGAATGATGGGTTTATGAAATAATGTTGTATCGATGCACAACTTTACTGGAACTACATTGTTATGTGAACATAATTGACATTAAGGGTTTACGCGAATATTATATCGTTGTACGTTAAATTTATCAAACACTTAAGTAGATATGAGTAAATATTGGGATAAGAGTAATATTTGATGTGCGTAAGTAGTTAATTTACCTATTCAAGGTCCGTGAAAGCTAGTCGTAGACCTTCACGAAGGTCTAGAGGCTGATTAAAGGAAGTTACGTTGACAAGCCATAAAGACTTATCGATCTACGCGAAGGAATATTTAAGGCACAAAATGACATCACACTGATCTCTAGGTGCAGAAACTTAGTTCCAGCATCCTTCCATATTGATTCGAGTGAGACTTTGGTCTTCACTTCGCGGATTGATGCCGAAAGGGCCAGTAGTGTAGGGATTTGTTTGGCACAACTAACTCTAAACCTGGGTTTGGACCCACTAAGCCAACAAATGGTTTCGTTCTCGGGACCGATATCTGCATAAAGAGATGTGTGATGTTGCATCACTAGAATTCGATAAAGAAAGAAATTGAGTAGTGGTTGGATAGAAAGATCCACGAATTCACGGTGCAAGAGAACAAAAAACCACACTTGACAAAATAACTGTGGTTGGACAGATATTTGTACACAGAGATACACGAAATTTTCTTTTGCACCTTCCTGGTCAAACTATACGAGTGGATCGCTAAATTGGCAAACGACCAAGGAAGGTGGAGGCATGACGGTCCAATAGTGTGGACCTCGAAGCTAGTGCAGAGGTTGGAAGCTTCTGAAGATAAGATCCCGCACAATATTGACAACTGGCTTGATCGAGTCATAGGAGGATTTGTGACAAAATTCGCGCTTGATACCTCAGTCAGCTACAGTGAAGCAGAGTGGCACTTTTTCAAGGGACCGCGAGGTAAGTATTTGAGATCTTTGAATACTTAGATTAAAATGATCTGGTGTGAAAAGTGGGTTATGCCATTGCCTTGATGATTGGATCTACGCAAAGTGGACTAATCTTTAGAAATCATGAGAGAGCAAGTCCTGAATACAGCCCATTGATAGAACCTCCTTTGAGTGATGACGAGGGAGCGGTACAGGCCTCACTGCGAAGTGTTATATAGTTGATAAAGCATGGTTTTCCGCAAATACCTCATCTGCCCACACCACCTACATACACCTTCACCCACACCACCACCACCTCTGACATGGTTCAACATGTCGAATACCATGAAGTTGCTTGTTTTCAAGGGCTTCGGAAATGAGGACCCGGATCAGTTTTGGTTCATTGCGAAGGCTGTATGGATGACAAAGAATATTACAGATGATCATATAAAGAAGGTGCAGTTGGTTGCTGCTCTACAAGATCCCAGGTTGACATGGTACATTAAGTACTGCACCTATAACCTGCTAGCATCATTAGCAGACACTCAGACCGCTCTGAACAAAGAATTCGGTAAGCCCAAGTCTGAATCACAACTAGTCATTGGATTTAAGGAAATCATGAAACACCTTGGGAATTAGATCAAATATTGAAGTGCTAGATCCGTGAAGCTAATATGAATCTCACGGATAGTTAGCACCATGAATGGTTTGTAGCCTCACTCCTACCCCGCCTAAGGGTTGTTTAATCGCAACAAAAGATAGGGACCCAGGTGGAAGCCCTAGAAGTTGCGATGAGATTCCATGACATGCCTATTTAGGACGTTTCTTTGGGAGCTCAGCAGATTCATGTAGAATTGCAGAATCTCTGCTTGGAATTACAAAGCTTGAAAAAAGAAAAAGCGGCTCGGCTGAAGGTGCACGAATAATTTTAGTGCCTCAAATGTAAAATCCAGGGGCATGATAAATATCATTGCCCTGTCTTCACGAATTATATTACAGGTTGACAGCCAATACCCCTAAGACAAGAGGTTGTCGCAGGACCAAGTACAAGCCCCGCGCTGTGGTGCGCCATTTTCCAGGTAGCTGGAAAACATGTAACGGACAATTGTCACTTATCGCAAAAATTTGTACATACGTCGCAACAATTTTTCTGCAATTTCTTTAAATTGGTGGGCCACGATGAGTGTAACTATCATAACTATGAATTGATGATGGAAAGAATGCTTGCGTATCAAATGCAAACAAAAACTTAGCCTCCAGATCAAGGCGCTGGGGGAGAGCGCAAAGGATATCAGGGGCGTGGATGAGGCTGAGGAGGATGAGGACCTGGTAGAGGTCAAGGGCAAGTTATTTTCTATAATTGCAAAGTTCCAAGACACTACCCACAGGAGTGTACGAGCCAGACACACCCGTCATGCCGGTATTGTACTCAATTTGACCATTCGATAGAAGAATGCCCTATATTGATAGTTAATATGTAGGAGAAGAAGGTGCGACCTCAACAACCTACCCAAAATTTACAGATGATGAGGCCCGAGCCCTCGAGGAGGATCCCAATGTGAATATTGTGTTGTGAAGTGGAATGATGACTAGTGATGATAAAGGAAACAACTTGACGAAAGTGGATGGGTCGGCAAGGCGCCGGAAAAGGAGGTTGGGTTTGATTTGGAGCACCCGGAGGAAACATTCATGGAAGAAAAGAAAAGCTTTGCTGAGGCCTCTACCTCAGGAAGTCAGGACAATATTTCTGAAGAAGTTGGCCCCTCCATGCTTACTACCTTCTTGGAGACCTGCATGAAGCTGTTGCGCGATAGCAAGGCTTTAAAAGGGCTGCAAGAACTAATAAATAAGTATGTTGGTAAGGAAGGTGCTCCTGAAGCAGACCACATAGTCAAAAATATAAGAAAACATGAGACAAGAATATGGCACAAGATGAGGCTCACCACGCAAATAGGAGACTATGAGATGGACCAAGTTATTTTGGATCTAGGGTTGGATGTGAATGTTTTGCCTAAACAGACATGGGAAAAAATGGGGAGACCTCTGCTACAGTGGTCCTCGATTTAATTAAGAATGGAAAATCAATAGAATATTATCCCTATGGGGCAATTGCATGGAGTGACCGTAGATATAGAAGGTGAAAGCGCACTGGCCGATTTTGAAGTGATAGAGATTGTTGATGACAACAATCCATACCCCACGCTCCTGGGAATTGATTGGGCTATCGACATGAATGGGGTAATCAATTTGAAAAAGCGGACAATGTCATTTAAAAGAAAATCACTCTGCATTGTAGTACTATTGAACCCTGCAGAAGGACTGCACTATACTGAATCGGTCTGTGATTATGAGGAAAACGACGATGATTTGGACCAAATATATAAAATAATAGTGCAAGATCAAGACTGGATTAATTCGACAACTGATGGATGAATTGCATGGGACTGCGAAAGTTCCTGTACATAAGATTTAGATGAAGAGTTGGAGCATTGGCAGAATAGGTTGCACGAAGTATCTACGCTGCGCTGCAATATGATGACTAAGTCATTGCGTTGTGTGTCATCAAAGGTAAGAAATATACCTTCTTATGATGGTTTAACTAATGTAGATAAGTTCTTGGATGCCTTTGAAAGAGAAGTACCTGAGAAACATTGCTTCCAAGCACTAGATTTTGCACTGCGTGCTATGCCCGCACAGTGGTGGGGTACGCATAAGGACAGTTTTGAAGAATGGCA
Organism: Pinus taeda; assembly: GCA_000404065.3. Lineage (NCBI taxonomy): Eukaryota > Viridiplantae > Streptophyta > Pinopsida > Pinales > Pinaceae > Pinus > Pinus taeda. The sequence continues at coordinate 4,684 of APFE031323443.1, read as the reverse complement.
TGAGTACTGAAGAATGATAGGATTGCGGTTTGGTCACCCAGACTTCTTGTGAGTAGCTCATGACACTTGTAACATGCAAACACTCAAAGAGCTAGGCTCAGAGATGGGAGGGGGAGGACTGGGGAAAGCACCTAATTATGAGGAATCTTTGTAGACTTTAGGTGAAACACCGGTGAGAGGGGTAGAAGACTACTTTTCGTACATTGACGAGATAATGGAATTGGGGGAGGTCAATGATGCCGACTTGTAGTGTGTCAAGTAATTGATGGTGATGATCTTCCCTTCATGGTGATTTGGATTGAAACAAGAACGCAACAAATTATAGATATAACCATAAATATAAATATGCAGTATAGATAACACTTCATTTCATTAATATCAAATACTGATTATGATTACAAACAACATGGAAATAAAACTAGCTCGGGTGATGGTAGCTTATCTCTTAGAAGAGAAGTGGCAGCTACATGCCTTAGAATTGTGTTACAATGAGACTCAAAGGCCTATTTATTATTGAGAAACAGTGGAAAACACTAAACATCCAAAAATCTAACCCTAGGAGATGAAGTGCCAAAACTGTGGGCCCCGTTTGGGTAAATTGGTACATCAACTTCTCGAGGTTGTAACTTTGGCATATGATCTTCGTTTGGCTATCATAATACCTTTTGGTCTCTTCGTTTTCCCTAAAAACGCCGTTTATGGCCTCAAAATGGCTCTGGAAGTTTAGGACTCAAAAAAACTGCCAAAAATAGTAAACTGTGCTACAATTAAGAAAACCAAAAAACTAAAAGAGATAGTGTTGGGGGTCCAAGTGGAATAGGCAGGTGGCCACCAATATCCACCTGGATCATTCCTCCCCCCTTAGGAAGCAATGGTTCCCATTGCGTTGAGTTCCTCCATGAGATGAGGAAACTTCTGCTGAACTTGATCCTTGGTGAGCCACTTTCCCTGGTGAAGGAGTTGGCCTGCTTTGACAACTTTATATAGTTGGATCCTTTGTTGTCAGGTGTTCTTGATCTGCGTGTCCATGATCCGATCAGTTGTGGCTTGTTCCATGCAATCTGGATTTAACTCTATAGGTGTTAGTTATTCTGCAATGTCGGATGTGTCTAGAAATAGTGCAGAGCAGAGGCGATGTTTCAACTCTGTGAATGCCTTCTGTTGAGATTCAAACCAAAATAATTTTTCTTTCGCTCCTCACTTGGTGACTTAACTCAAGGGCCAAGTGATATGAGAGAATCCCAACACGAACCTGCGGTAGATATTGGCAAGACCCAGAAAGTTGTGGAGCTCTGTCAAAGTGGATGGAGCTAGCCAATCCTAGATGACTTGGATCTTGGCTGGATCCACATGCACCCCCTGTTCATCAATAATGTAACACATATACTGAACCTAGGTCATGCCAAAAGTGCATTTCTCCAAATTGGCACATAGCTTGTGTTGTCGCAGTGTTTGGAGAACCTGTCAGATGTGGTGGAGGTGCTCTTCCCAACTCTGGTTGATGTCATCCAAGTATACCACTACAAATGAGTTGGTGAATGGCCACAAGATGCCATCCATCAGCCTCATGAAGGTTGCAGGAGCATTCGTCAACCTAAAAGGCATAACCAACCATTCGAAAAGGCCCTCCTTGGCTTTGAAGGCAGTCTTCCACACATCGGAGGGTTCGATTGGTACCTGGTGATATCCTGACTTCAAGTCGATCTTGTTGAAATATTTCCCCCCTTCAGTTGGTCCATAAGGTCATCAATCCATGGAATCAGGTACCTATTCTGGACAGTTGCAGTGCGAATACGAGGTTCTACAGTGTCTAGATAAGGATTTCCAACACATGGGAAGATGCAAAATGGTCCCTCTGTTTCCAAAAAAAGGTTATAAGAAATATTCTAAGTTATATTGACCGAGTTATCTCCATTTTAATTCTGGAGCAGCATTCGGAGCGGGTTCCCTTTGGAGACGTGCCCTCCCACCCTACTTTAGTAGGCACCTACTTCACATTCAGCAGTTTCAGCATAGCAGCATTCGACTTCGGTTCTTTGGAGACATGCTCTCCCACCCCAGGCTATGTAGGCACCTGCTACTTCATCAACAACCAACATCATGGTTATGGGTCAACCGCACAAAATCCTTGTCATCAAAGTCCATTTCCTAGGCCGCACACTGTTATCATCATAGTTTGCCACAAGCATTACAGGGTATCTCTATCCTCGGATCTTCATTTGTCATGGTTATGGGTCATCCACAAACCCACACTTCATCAATGTCCATTTGTTATGCCGCACACTGTCAGTATCACAGTTGGTCACAAGCATTACAGGGTATCTCTATCCTCAGATCTTCTTTCATCATGGTTATGGGTCATCCACAAACCCACACTTCATCAAAGTCCATTTATTGAGCCACACACTGTTAGTATCACAGTTGGTCACAAGCATTACAGGGTCTCTCTATCCTCGAATCTTCATTCATCATGGTTATGGGTTAACCACATAAAACCCTTCTCTTCAGTGGCTCTTCATATTCAACAAATGCTTCACAAGAGGGAACTTCACGCAATGGGGACCATTGCTTCTTAAGGAGGGAGGAATGATTTGAATAGAAAATGGCATCAACCCATGGTATTCATCCAACCATGTTATTCATCCACCCATGGAAATTACCCATGGTATTGTAAGTGACATCCACCCATGGTATTCATTCGCCCATGTTATTTTCCCATGGTATTGTGACATCCACCATGATATTCATTCACCCATGGAATTGACCTATGGTATTGTAACTAAAAAATACTATAAGTAACAAGTCGCATTTTGTAAAAGGACAGATTGTTCGCCACAATGTAGCCTTTATAGTTATTATCGGTTTTAATAAAAAATTTCTTTGTGGTTTTATTTACTATGTGTTATGTCATTTTCTTTCTAGCATTGCAATTCTTCAGATCTTGGGCCCCCCCCAACAAGATCCATTTCAATCTTTTAGATCTTGGGGGCCTCCCACCAAGATCCGGATCACATAGGGGAAGCACATCTTGTAGAAAACCACAGATGCGACAACTGACATGGCATAAGTGTAACTACAACCCAAGAGAATATTGTAATCGAGAGGGGTATCAATAAACTCAATGTCAACATGAATAGTCTTGCCTGCAAGAGTCACTGGACAATTGCAATACATGCCGAGAGGTTGGGAGGAGTGACCGTCCCAAGCAAACAAAGTGATGGTGGATGGGGACAGATCGGGTGACTTGAGTTGCTTCCATACAACAACAAACATCACACAAGTGGATGCACCTTCCTCAATAATGCATCATGAGATGATGGCATTACAGACTCTGACTAGTATCTAGAAAGAAACGGATGGAGGTAATGGAGGATGTTCTGACGTATCAACGGGGAAGATAATCAAACGATCGTCTGAAGGATCTACTACACCCAAAGCAGTTAGTAGAGATTTATTTTGAGATGGGCATGACTAGAGGACTTCCAGCATCGACATCGTAGTAGGTGATTGTGCCAAGTCATCTACTATATTGTATGTATGGGCAACTCGGTTAGAAGCCACGTTATGGCGTAATGGTCCCTTTTGGATCTTAGGAATTGACTCAAATTTAGGTTGAGGGATCTGTAACGAACCATTTGGTGTCATAAGAGGCTCAATAGATGATTTGGTTTTGGACTCAATGGCAGACGAAGTTTATGGCTTGTCATATTAACGCGACCGAGTTTGCAAGTTGACATCAGAGTTATTGACCTCGTCAGAATTCATCATGAGGATCTAGTAGTCACCAGGACCAGAAGGTTGGGGAAGGTGAGATGCTTGACCTGGATGAGGTTGAGCAACAAACAAATCCTTACTGAGGAAAAGGATTTGTGAGCATGTTTAGTTGAGATGGCGCATAATTATGAGGTGATTGTTGTATGGGCGGTTGACATCTAGAAGTTGCTAAGGCTTCCCACATTTTGCGCATCTAGGGTAAGAGGGGACACTCATGGGTATAATGGCCATGTACACCACAACAAGCACAAGGCTTGTTCGTGCAAATAGCCTTGGACTACTTGGGTTGGTCGTCCTGTTGCTGGTTGTTGGTGTTAGTCTGGTTCCCCTGGGGTTCATTAGGTTGATTACCTTGGTTACCTAAGTTACCCTTGTTACCTTTCCCATTATTATTTTTCTTCAAATTTTAGGGATTGGTTGCACTCTGTTGTGCAAACACTTGACCCTGAGGGGCCGGTGGTTGTTGGGACTGAGGATGCACGGGAGGTTGTGGTGTTAATTCCTGAGGGGGTGGAGCGCTCAACGGTGCATAGGTATAATATGGTGAAGGGGAAACAGTCTGGTAGACAAGTTGAGCACTAGCTGGTCCTGACATCTGTTGAAAAGTGTGCAACAAGAAATGCTTGTTGAGAATGCAATAAGATGATGGAGCTTAGTGGAAAGGAGTCGCCTTCACTAAGTGGGCCCGCAGGCTATTTTTGGCGCAAGTCTATTTTTAGACTATGCCTATTTTTAGACATATGGATCATGTCTATGGATTGCAAGTTCCTGTTTATGGATGATTGATCAAGTTGGAAAAATAGATGGACTTCTATTTTTGATGAAAGTGTGAGTGATCACAGTGTGAGTGATCAAGTCTATTTTTAGACTGGCTGTCAAAAATAGAAAAGTCAAATATTATTATCTCACA
>APFE031323442.1:0-10691 GCA_000404065.3 Pinus taeda | reverse complement strand
GAGGAGGAGGAGGTGGAGGCAGAGGGTGATGTGGTGGAGGAGGTGAAGGCAGAGGCGAAGGTGGTGGAGGAGGGGGAGGTGGAGGGAGAGTACCTGGAGGAGGAGGACGTGGTGGAGGAGGCGAGCAGGAGGTGGTGGAATAGGAGGAGGAGGAGGAAGGGGTAGAAGTGATGGAGGTAGAGAAAGAGTAGGAGGAGAAGAAGGAGGAGGAGGCAGAGGTTGTGGAGGAGGTGGTGGTGGAGGTGTAGGTGGTGGAGGAGGAGGAGATGGAGTTGGAGGAGGAGGTGGTCGAAGAGGAGAAGGTGGTTGCGGTGATGGTGGTGGAGAAGAAGGAGGGAGAGGAGGATGAGGTAGAGGTGGCAGGGGAGGTGGAGGTGGATGTGAAGGAGGAGGATGAGGTAGAGGTAGGGGTGGTGGTGGAGGAGGATGTGGAGGTGGAGGTGGAGGAGGAGGTGCAAGAGGAGGCGGAGGTTGAGGTGGTGGAGGAGGTGGAGGTGGAGGAGGTGGAGGCGAAGGCGATTGAGGAGGAGGTGGACTTGGAGATGGATTAGGAGGCGGAGGAGGAGGGAGCAGAGAAGTAGGAAGAGGTGGTGGAGGTGGAATTAGAGGAGGAGGAGGAGGTGGATGAGGTGGTGGAGGTGGAGGTGGTGGTGGAATTGGAGGTCACAGAGGTATAGGTGGAGGTGGTGGAGGAGGAGGATGAGAAGGGTGCGGAGAAGGAGGAGGAGGTGGAGGAGGATGAAGTGGATGTGGAGGTATAGGTGGAAGTCAAGGTTGAGGAAGAGTGGAAAAGGAGGTGATGGTGGAGGTAGAGTATGAGGTGGAGGAGGAGGTGGATGTGGAGCTAGAGGTTTAGTTGGCGGAGGAGGAGGAGGAAGCGGAGGAGGAGGTGGAGGTGGAGGAGGTGGAAGATGAGGAGGAGGAGGAGGACGAGGAGGGGGACGAGGAGGTGGAGATGGAGTTGGAGGTGGTGGCAAATGAGAAGGCAAAGGCGATGAAGGAGGAGGAGGATGAAGAGGTAGAGGTGGAGGAGGAGGGGGAGGACGTGTTCGTGGTTGTGGATGAGTAGGAGGAGGAGTAGGAAGAGGAGGTGGTGGAGGAGGAGAAGGTGGAGGAGGTGGAGGATGGGGTGGAGGTAGAGGCATATATGGCTTTGCTTATTCTTTGGGTATTCAACATATTTTCCTTAATTATCATTAATTTTTTATATAGCTAATGTTTTAAGGAAAATAAATTATTTTCCAGTTCACTTTCTCACACGACCTGAGCTTCTTCGTTTTTTAGAGAATCCATAATTTATCTTGTATTTTGTTTCAAAATATTTATTAGGAAAGGGAAATATGTTCTACTTGGTTATTTTTATGGAATAATGACCTATTCTCTAGGTTCCTATGTTTTCATTGTAGGGGATTTATTTTCATGGGAACAACATTCCTTTAATGAAATTATACTTTCGAGGGAAGGGCTAAAGGAGAAATACATGTAATTAGTGAAGGATGAGAGATTTTATAGTGTATTATCAATTTTGAAGTTGAAATGCTTTGATGATACTTATATTATAAGATGTTACACCAAGTAATGAACATTTTTCTTTGTGGGATATATTTTTGAACTCAAAAATTGTGGCTTTATAATGATTTGTGTTAATTGATTTTCTTATCATATAGGAAATTAACTTTCAATACATATTTGTGTAATTTCAAAAAATTATGTATTGATCAACAATTATTAGAGTTTTAATTGAAGAAGAAAAAACAATAGTTACTCTCATAGTTACACACCAAAGAGTTGAAAAAACTTATAGATGGTGATGAACTATCAAATGCTAACAATGTTTTTTTATTTGAAGCAAATTAATTAGATAATTATTTTTCTATGATCTAATCAATGCATAAGAAGGAAAACTAACTTGATGGAAAGATTAAATGGGGGATTCACCAATAAATTACAAGATTTTATAATTAAGTGAAGGATTCACTAATATTTTACAACATTTTACAATTCATTGAAAGATGCACCAATATTTTACAATATTTTATATTTTAGTAAAATATTCCAAAAAATTTGATATATATTTGCAGTGTAGTAGATAATGACCATTAGTTACTAGTAGAAAGGAAAACAAGCAATCTCATGAAGATAAGGAAAATAGGAAGAGAAGAAGAGAAATGATGTAGCAAAGAAATAACAAAGTGTTACTTTATATTATATTCTCTTTAGAAGCCAGTCACAAAACATATATCTATATATCTATATATATATATATATATATATATATATATATATATTATCTATATATATATATATATATATATATATATAATATATATATATATATATATATATATATATATTATATATACTATATATATTCTTACGCCTAGATGTCACAAAAATTTAGTTTTTCAAAAACCAATTTAGCCCATCTAACTAGTCTCTTGACTCAACTAGAGTGTTGATTGAATTTATAATATCATTTCTAGAATTGTTTTGGATTGTCAACTAAGTCGACTAGCCCCTCCAACATCTCCCCTACCCTTAATATCTTATTTGTGACATAGAAGGGAAGACTTCGAGTCTTACAAAATTTGTACAAAATTTGATACACCATAAATTAAAAAATGTAAATCCTTATAGTGAAATAAAATTTCATCCAGAAGGGTGGTTGGCTAATTAGGAGATCTAGTTTCAGGGTCATGAGAACTTCTTGAACTACATCTGCAAGATTTAAAATGTGAATTCTTCTTCTTTTCCCTTTCCTAACGGGTCGATTGGAATGTTCAACTTCAATTTCCTGAGTGTGATGTTGTTGTTCAAAAGAGAGATCACATCCCACATGCTTGGCTCAAAGAAACTGAATTTATATTGTCAGGAAGATTATCGAGATGATTGTGCTATTTCATGTGTTGGTGTTGAAGTCATAGGGAATGTTGTTTGATAGGTAGTTGGTGAAAGCACTTGAAGATGTTCATAAAATATAAACCATTTCCATACAACTATACTTTCATGGGCATTAAATTCTTTTAAATATTTCAAATATTCTACCTTGTTGGCTAGTGATATGTGCCTTGACAATTGTTGATCAACTAGTATTTTATGTTCTAAAAGGTGCACTTTATATCCTGGTACTAAGAATCTAACTAAATATCCCTTTGTTTTTTTTATCTCTGCTAAATCTTGCTATTATCCATTATCCTTCCTTTAATTTTTTTCTTTGTTGCTCTCATAGATTTTTCTAGTGCTTCAAATATTTGTTTATCTCAAGCATGCCTTAGGTTAGGTTTCTTACTAGATGTTTCTCTTAGCCTTTCTTTATTTATGGAGATCAAGTGTTGGGTGTATTTGACTCTATTAGGGGAACTTTTTCGTCAGTTGCAGGTGAGGTTGAGGTAACATCTATTTGTAAATTATTTTTCTCTAGAATTTCCTTAATATATCTTCTCACATAGTATTATTATATGGGATTTCCCGAGTATCAGCCTAGTTGGATTCTACACTTCTTGAGTAGAAATTGTTGCAATTATACACTTCTTTGCTATTTTTACCCTTTTCTTAGGTATGCTCCAATACTTCTTAGGAATTTGAGTCTAAATTTTGTAGTTATTATAAACCTTGTAGTTAAATACCCATCCAAATTTCTTGTCAATCAATATTATATGTTGATGTGTGAATCAATTTCGAATGTTGTGACTCTCAACTTGTAATCTGCTTAGAGATGTAAAATTTAAATGGCCTTGGGTAAAGTATGCCCCAAGGAAAAATTCACGGAGCCGCGTGTGTGCATATAAATAGAATTTAGTTTTTGGAGATTTAGAGCACATCCAAAGTGCAAATCAAATTAGGTATACCTTTGAGATAGAGAGTGAACCTATCTAATTTTCTTTGCTACTTTTGTGTGGTGTTTGGATCTCTTTTCATGCCACAGGGAATTGTTGTTACAAAATCATGTTAGAGGCATAATTTGGATGGTCGAGAGGGCTTGTAAAACATCTCTAGATTAGCAATAGTTACTTCAAGGAGAGAGGTAGCTGAACAATAGTGTCTTGCTTTCTAGATAGCTTAGATCACTTATTGTTGTGAGACGAAGAATTGTAGTGTATTTTGAGGAGGTTCTTTATGCCCAAAATAATGCTTTGGAAGTCTAGAAAGGAAATCAAAAGATATTTTTCATATTCGTTAGAGTACATTATCTTCCATTAACAATATGAAGAGAGCCAATATGTGATTATGCTTCATATCCAATCCATACATGAAAATGCTTAAAGGTTTTGAAAGATTGAGATTTAATTTTAAATAAATACATGTCATGAAACTAGCGCACAAAATGACAGAAAAGATAGATCAATGCCTTATAAATAAGCCTCTTCAAGGGGGCAACCTCCTTCAGATTAGAAAAATGAATAATTATTTGATGATACAAATGAAAAGACCTCCTTTTTATATATAGGGGTCTAAGGGGTCATAATGGTTGTAAGGTTTGGGGTTAAACTATTGGGAGATCAATGAGAATGATGCATTGCAAAACATTAATAACATTAAAAATATTGTTACTTCTAAGTTCAAAGAAAAAATATGGTGTGAGAAAGATTTAGCGGCTAAAAGAAAACTAAGTTATTATAAGATGGTCATCAACCCTACCCTAGAAGCTCAAAAGTATCTCTCTATTTTAACTAGCTAAAAGAAGAAAATTAATATAGCAAAGATTACAACAAACTCTCATGAGCTAGATAGTGAAATAGGTCGTTGGGCAGTTCCTAAAACACCGTGGATGGAAAGGACCTACCATCTCTGTGAGAATAGGAACATTGAGGATGAAAACTACTTCCTGTTAGAGTGCCCTGTGTACAACCACATTAGATCTCAGTTTCATAATCTTTGTTGCAATACTGACCTTCCTAGCCTTTTACGATGTCAAAATTATAATGAGCTCGGAGGCTTCTCTCCAAGATTTTTGAGCATAGGAATAGAATATTAAATCAAAATAAATAATTTTTTATCACAATTGTAACAAATCCCTTTTGCTATTTTTTCTTCCAATTATTGTGGTGTCAACATTGTAGGTTGTGGAAGGCTAAGATAAACAACACTTCCATCTTTATAGTTGTGAGGGATAGACTTCCTTGTTGCCATAATTTTCTTTCCACTTTTCTTGCTAACATGAATTTCTTCTCCAATGAATCAAGTTCCCTAAGACAAACCTCATGTTTAATGTTATTCTTTAAAGTCCATATGGAGACCTCAATCCTCTACTTCTCTGGAATATCATTTTCCCTTATATTAATTTTTTGAAAGTCCTCAATAGGCTTTTCCATTGAAAACTTCAATTTGAGATTTATCAATTAGCTAAAGAAGGTGTTTCTCTTTGTATCCTCATAATGTGTTATCATTTCCTTCGTGAAAATTGACTAGGTAACAAGCAGTTTATTAGAACAAAGCCCCTTATACCATAAAATTTGATCCGGTTCTAAATATGAAGACGCAATACATACCTTTTGTAACAGTTCCACCTCATGTAGATCAAAATATTTCTCTATCTAGAGTATCCAATTCACTGGATCCTTGCCATCAAACTTCCTCATATCACCTTTTCTTGATTTTAGGAGCTTGATCTTGAAACAATTGTAACTCTGTAATTTCAAATCTGTAAGTTTCTGAATTACATCCTACAGTAGCCCTCCGAGTGATCTTTCTAAGCCCGCAAATCTGATCAAGATTGGATTCTGTAAGGAAGAGTTATGTCAATACTTCCACTATGACCTGATTATAGACTAGTTCAGTAGAGCGAAATTGTATGAAGTGCCACATGTCACTGTTTCAACTTTGGGACATAAAACTCATACAAAGAAAACTACAACCCATCCTATTTTTGCTTCTTCTTACGAATTTTCAATTTGATGCTTAGAGAGAAGGTTATGACGATTTTCCCATCGTCACCTGTTTAGGATGTAATTCAGGATCCTGCAAAAACCCTAAATGTCTTGGACTGTATCTCAGAAAATATAGAAACCAAGATCTTAAAATTGAGTACAAGCTTCAGCAAAATAGCGGCTCAATTTTTTTTTAATTTCACAGCCTAAAACTTCATATAAAAACAAGTATAGTGATAATTCCATGATGACTTGTTTGAGATGGAATTCTATAGTTTTCAAAAATCCTAACTTCCTGAGATCATATCTACGAAAATATAGTGAGAGAATATCAAAAACTTGGTCTCGAGGTTCAAAACGGTTTTCGGTAAAGTGGGTTTTTGTTTTAGCTTTTGAAACCTCGTAGCGAAATTGTTTTAGTGAAAATTCCACTATGACGAGTTTGGAGCAGCAAAACCCTAGAATCCAAAGCTCTAATACCAAATGTTATGAACTAACCTCACAAAAAGATAGAAAAGATACATCAACTCCTTATAATAAGCCTCTTCGAGGGGGAAACCTCCTTTACATTACAAAAATGAAAAATCCTTCGATGATACAAATGGCAAGACTTCCTTTATATATATAGGAGTCTAAGGGGTCATAATATAATGAGAGCTGACATAACAATAATAATGTAAGGACACAATAATAACAATAGTGGGCTTCTATGGGGCACAATAATACAAATATGGGGCTACATGATCACAAAAATATAATAAGGCGGTGGTACTAATAACAATAAGGGGTTACACTAGTAGTACAAGGACCTAGTAATACACCTAACACATACTAGTGTAATCATCAACACAATTCTTCGTACATTTATTTTCATTGTGGGAAGTAGGAGTTAGAGCTTTGGGAGAACTAATTGGAAACATAGTTCTTGGTTAGAGGAATGAAGTAGACTTTAATTTATTTCCAACAAGAAAATCCTAGATAATTATATTCTAAAAAAGAATACGCTTGAACGTGTGCAAAGATGAAAAATGATATTATATAATAAATTAAATAAGCTTGTTTGGATGAATAAAAATATATAAATATGCGAAAAGAAAGAATACACTTGAATGTGTGAAAAGATGAAAAAGGATATTATATAATAAATTAAAGAATCTTGTTTGGATGGATAAATATATAAATATGCACAATAACCCTTATTCACCTGTAAAAATATAGTCTTTTTTAAGCTACTGCAGAAAAGAACTATTAAAGGTAAGAAAAATAAATTTATACATAGTTTAACTTGTAGAAAAATAAATGTATACCTAGTTTAGCTTGCTATAGATCAAAGGACTGGAATCATATCAATTGGCCATTGAACAAGCAGCCTTGGGTAAAGTATTACTAGGGCCTATAGGACAACCTTCATAAACTACCATGACAACTGTTCAACACACCTCTTGAATAATTTTCATATTCTCTTCTTCAAAGAAAATGATAGTAATAGTAAGTTATATATAATCATTATGCAGAAACAAAATATATACAGTTGACACAAATATCTAATGTGTCCTCATAGAATATAAATAGAACAAATAATATAGTATTGTAAAATTTTGATGGAATCACTTCATTACACACAGTAACAAGTAAATATATTGTATAAATTGTTCTTATGAATAAAAATTAATACTTACATTGTTGGGGCTATAAGACAACCAAAACTATCTTCTCATAATTAAATATTCTCACTAATAAAGAGAGGGTAAATCGCTTGAATTGAAATCGATATACATGCATTTTTTTGAGTGTCGAGCCTTTTGGGAAAACCCCTAGCTAGTTTCGGATTTTATTTATACTCAAACAACATCAAATGTCCTTGCAACCAACATCAAACAAAAATCAGTACTGACATTGAAACCCTATAAAGTGGAAGTGTTGGGTATGTACTTGAAGTTCAAAGAGTAGACGAAAAAACTTGCATATATTTTGACCCAAAAAAAATGTCACAAGATAACCCAAGTTACTTGTAGGCTAACCTACACACACAAGAAAGGAATTCCTTAGTTTGGATTGGAATCACTCTAAATTAATCAGGAAAAGAATGTTATAGAGGGCTTTGAGATAAGTAGAGTCTAACCTTAGTAATATAGATGACATCCTTCAATTCGATACTTTGTTGTAAAGGGAATAACATTAGTATTGTACATATATGTGGGTACAAAGAAAAATTATATCAAGATGAGAATCGAGTTATAGTTTAATTATAGAGTTAAAATTATCGAAATATTGTATAATATTGGAAGGAACTCCATGTATGAAGGGTAGTTCATTTTGAAATCATTGAGGAAAATACAAATTATGTTGAAATTCTTTTATGGAACCATAACCAAAATATGATACATCGCAACCAAAATGTTAAAAGTAAAAAATTACAATAATATACCCAATATCCAAGAATGGCTATTGTATAACAAACATAAGTGAATGTAGAGGAACCAAAGACCTTGTGATGGCTTAGTGAAGGATTTCATCCATACCACATTTTACAAGGAGTATTTTTCTTAGAGCGTGAGATGGACATAAAATTCTCACATAAATTGCACATAGAATCACATCATGACAAAACATCAATGTTCTATTTTTGAAAATGCTCATTGAGCGAACTATATTCAATATAGTAATGTTCATTCTTTCATCTACATTGTTTTGTTGAGAATTGTATGGAACTATGCTCTGATGTTGAACCCCATGCTTGCAAAGATATTTTTCATATTAATTAGAGTACATTATCTCCCATTAACAATATGAAGAGAGCCAATATCTGATGATGCCTCATATCCAATCCATGCATGAAAATTCTTAAAAGTTTTGAAAGCTTGAGATTTACTTTTCAATAAGTACACCCAACACATTCCAATGTAATATCAACATAATTCTTCGTACATTTATTTTCATTAGCATAAGGAAATTGCATAGGACCACATAATTAAAATATATATGTCCAACTTTTCTACATGAATAATGGGGCCTTGATAGTGAATGGGAACAAGGAACAATATATTTCTTAGATTGCTAGTGAATTTGAACAAGGAGAGAGTTATCCCAACAATAATATGAGACAAAGAAGAAGTTAGAAATGATTATGCATAGCTACAAGCCCATACAAATAAGTAAGTGGTAAATCCCACATATATTTAGTAGTGTAATCAATTAACATATTTAATGCTTAAAGTACCTAGGTATAATAAAAGAAACCTACTGAGTTCTCATTCTTTGGGAATTAAATCACCCTTGAAGAGGAAAGGGAAAGACTAAGTAGAGAAATAAATGAGATAATATTGATGGATAGTCTAGAGATCTTGGTATAATAAAAAATGTTCCAATGTAAATAAGCCTGATAATTTTCCACGTAGTAGAGAAATTTTTTGGGTATAATATTTAGAGTGAGTTAATATGCCATGGTTTTTCAAAATGAAAAATAAAAAATAGTTGTCAATTTTCACATTTTTTTATTTATTTTCTCAAAGTTTATAATTTAAAATTATTTTAACTTAAAAATCATTAGATCTCTCAATATTTTTATGAAAATACTGTTAAACATTTTACATTATGCATATTAGGGATTACTAATGTTAGGCAATGTTTATAAGCTTTAAAATAAATTTATATCCTTGAAATTTTTGCTACTAGATAGAACCCTTCGAGAAGTAAGAAAAAACATGGCAGAATTGTGGAAGATATATAAAAAAATTAAGTGATTAAAAGAGAAGAATAACATGAGACATTGTTGATTAAGACTATTATATTGGGAATAACTAATAAGAAATAAAGTTGTGGGTCATTTAATGTTTGGATGTTGCGAGCCTCTGTGACATAGTACTGATGAAAATTGTCAATGCGAACGGTGTGTACATTTCATGATATTTTTTCTTTTAAATGATGAAATATAATTTAGGATGCATAAATGTAATTATATTACAATTTAGTGAAAGAAACAATGGATACTTCTTTTATTTTGTTAAAGTTTTTTATGCATGTCTGAGTTTGTTTCAACTTCATGGCTTATTTTGATCACAAGGAGAACTAATAAATTTGTCATTGTAGATATATAATAAAAATATGAACATTTTTAGTAGAAGAGTTGCAATAGGAGGTGATGTAGGTGTTACCTATCCTAAGCAATGTGCATTGTTGAACAATTATCTACTTGTTAATGAAAAGTATTACCTTTCCCATTGAGTGTATATCTATTTTATTAGATTTCCATATATTTGAATGTTTTTCTTAAAATATATTTATTAATTGGTCAATAACCATCAAAGATTTATTTCTATATTGTAATACCATTCTCTTCCAAATCATGTGGAAGGTGTCTTGCATATCTCACACTCATTGAAAGGGTAATTTTAGTGAATAATGTGGTTAGAGAAACATTAATATGTGTATAATGATTTCAATATATTTTGGTTTGTATCCTTTAAATTTCATTCCTAAAGAAATAAATGGGAATGCATTCGAGATTTGCATAATTTTAATAGAAAAATATATCATAGGGTCTACATATCAGTGATTAAAAAAAATTGAATACATAATTTACAAATCTGAAATACATATAAATAAATTTGTGAAAACATATATATGATTCCTTAATTTTATTATGTTGGTAGAGTGTATACCTTATAATAGTATTTCTATAATTTTAATTTAATTATCAAAAATCAATAGGTTGATGCTAGAGATTCAATAATCAATAATCAATATTTTTAATATTAGACATTAATATAAGGTTGAGATTTATTCAAAATGTAGTTATGATCTCTACTCCTTCTCAATTTAATT
>APFE031323436.1:1776-16736 GCA_000404065.3 Pinus taeda | reverse complement strand
TTCATTTCACACTTCTCCCAATCTTGAGTGGCATTAGGAGGTTGAGGCTTGGTCTCGTCACCTTTGACAATCGGCCAGAGATTGTATGCCTCCAGTACTGTTATGATCTTAAATTTCCAATTGACATAATTTTCTCCATCAAGTTTTGTAGACTCATTTAAATATGAATCTGCAAGGGGATTAGCCATTTCTCCACCAATGACCAAATTAAAAAAAAAATCCAGGTTCAAAAAAATGACAGTCGCCCAGATGAATGCAATAAATTTGGTTACACAATGGATTTTATCCTCTTATCAACATCCCTAACAGAATGCTGACGACTGAGCAGATAAAAGAGAAAAAAAAACAAGTATTTCTTAAAACAACTTCTGAAGTTTGTGCAAAGGCAAAGCAAAAAATGCCAAGAAGAGGAATTGCAATGGGAAAGGGAAAATCACCAAGATGAGGAAAGGTGCTTGGAAAACCCTGAGCTTTACCTGGAACAGTTACGTGCAAAGCAAGCAGAACTTGCTGCCAAAGTTGAGCAACAAAAGCGTCTGAAGACAAGTGCTCTTTCTCGTGCAAACAACATGGGCAATATAATTGGAGCTGGCTCGTGCAAAGAGCCGAAGCACTGTCAGCGGCTAGATTGATGTTGGCGTGGGCGGGGAAACAATTACACAGGCAGAATCCTGGGTTGTTGGCACAGCTTGTGCAACAGAATGAAAACAATATACGTCTTGCGGCAAGCAGGCAGATTCTCCCTTCACGCAGCAATGTGCTCGCCTTCACGCAGAGCCTCCACATCAGCCTTCACGCAGAGCCTCCACATTAACAAGCTCTGATACCAAATTAAAACATGAAACTACATCAAATAGACAGGCGGAATCCAGGCAAAAGTGAGACAAAGCTCACACAATTTGATTAATCCATTTGCTCAATTACATCACACTTATATAGGAAACTCATAACTGATTCTGGAAACCAATTCCTAACTAATTCTGGCCACCAATTCCTAACTGATTCTGGCAACCAATTCCTAACTAATTCTATTTCTGCATTATTCTCACATCCTCCCTTAATGGAGAAATGGATTTTCTACAATACCTAACTGACTTCTAAAAACTTTAAATTTGATTTTACCAAGGGGCTTAGTAAATATATCAACCACATTATCCTTGGTGTTACAAAATATCAGAGTCCAATTTCATTTGACTCAATTTTCTCACGTACAAAGTGGTACTGTAACTCAACATGTTTTGTTCTAGCATGGTAAACTGTATTATGTGCTAATTTGATAGCACTCTGATTATCACAATTGATACATGTTGCACCACTTTGCGCTTCTTCAAGATCTGCAAGAATTATCCGCAACCAAATAGCTTCACAGGTGGCATTGGTCAAAGCTTTGTACTCTGATTCTGTTGATGATAAAGAAACAGTTGGTTGTTTCTTACTACTCCAAGCTACAACCCCTGATCCAATATGAAATGCATAGCCAGAGGTAGATCGTCTGTCATCTGGATTTCCTGCCCAATCTGAATCAGAAAAACCTGTCAGTACAACATCAGATTCATCAGTATACATAATACCAAGATTCATTGTTCCCTTTAAGTATCAGAGAACTTTCTTTGCAGCATTCCAGTGATTTCCTGAAGGCTTAGCCATGAATTGACTAAGGATACTGACTGAGTATGCAATGTCTGCTCTAGTAGTGGTGAGATAGTTCAAACTTCCCACTAACTGACGATATAATGTTCCATCTGCCTCTTTTTATCCATCTTCTTTGTATAACTTTGCATTATGTTCTAAGGGAGTTGACATAGCTTTGCAATCTGTCATATTGAACTTTTTAAGAATCTCCTTTGTATATTTGCTTTGAGTGATCAAAGTTTTACCAGGTTCTCTCCATACCTCAATTCCTAAACAGTAATGCATTTCACCCAAATCTTTCATTTCAAATTCCTGTGACAACTGAACTTTAATTTCTTCAATTAACTTGTGAGCATTGCCTGTTATAATGAGATCATCCACATACAAAGATATTAAAGCAACATTTCCTTTTTCATCTTTCTTAACATACAAGTTAGGATCACTTTTGCTTTTCACAAATCCATTATGAAGAAATAAGGTATCAATCTTTACATACCATGATCTTGGTGCCTGTTTCAAACCATACAATGCCTTTCTTAACCTGCAAACTAGATGCTCCTGTCCCTGTTTGACAAACCCTTCAGGTTGAACCAAATAAACTTCTTCCTTTAAATCACCATTTAGAAAAGAAGATTTTACATCCAATTGATGTATATTCCAATTATTTTTTGCGGCTAAGGCAATCAGTAATCTAATTGTATTCAACTTAGCTACTGGTGCAAAAGTGTCTTCATAATCAATTCCCTCCTTTTGAGCATATCCTTTTGCTACTAATCTTGCCTTAAATTTATCAATTGTACCATCTGCTTTAAATTTCGTTTTGTACAACCATTTGCTTCCAATTGGAACTTTATTTTCACGAAGTTCCACTAATTCCCATGTTTGATTGTTCATAATAGAAGCATACTCATCATTCATAGCATTAATCCATGGTTCATGTTGTTTAGCCTGCTCATAATCAATTGGTTCTTCAACATTCATTATATTAGGCATTAAGGCATAGTCTCTATACCTTGCAGGAAGTCGAGTCTGTTGGGACGACCTTCTTGGTGCTTCAATTCCTGTGGGTGTTCCATCCATGATTCGTCGGCTTTAAGGTGAATCACCCCCTGGTGATGACTTACTGCTGCTAGATGTGGTCGTACTGCTGCTATCATCCTGATCTTGTACCTGTACCTGGACCTGTTCCTGTTCCTACTTAATCAAAGTATCAAGATAGATATGTGTATCATTAGATATTGCATCATTAGATATATGCCATGCATCATTCCTTGTATTACTTTTATCAATCTGCTCATGAAACAATACATCACGACTTGCAAATAGTTTATGGGAACTTGGATCAAACAATTTATAGGCTTTCTGATCCGTACAATATCCAATGAAAATACACTTGATGGACTTGGCATCAAGTTTTCTTCTCTTAGCCTTAGGAATATGAGCAAAAGCACTACATCCAAAGACTTTGAAATGACTCACATCAGGTTTATAACCATAAAGAACCTCAAAAGGAGTTTGAAAAACTAATTTCTTAGTGGGACATCGATTCTTCAGATAAACAACAGTGTTAATGGCTTCTGCCAAAAAACCATTAGAAATATTCTTACCTTGCAGCATACTACGAGCAGATTCCACCAAGGTTCTATTCCATCGCTCAGCAACACCATTTTGCTGAGGGGAATGTGGCACTGTGAACTGTTGTTCAATTCCATTAGATTTACAATAGGTGTTAAATGCTTTTGATTTATATTCACCCCCTTGATCAGATCTGAGTATTTTAATGCACTTTCCTGTTTGTTTTTCAACCATATTTCGAAACTCTTTAAAATACTCAAATATGTCACTTTTCCTTCTAATGAAATAGACCCATGTATACCTAGATCTATCATCAATAAAAATAACAAAGTATGAAGCACCACCAAGAGACCTAGTTTGCATAGGGCCACATACATCAATGTGAATTAATTCAAGTATATCATACTTTCGTTTCTCAGTATGAACAGGAAACTCTTCTCTATGCTGCTTACCAAGTGCACAAGCTTCACATGGTAAATGTTCGCACTTCATAACAGGAAGACCTTCAACCATTGGTTTTCTTTGTAACAACGATAAATCATTGTAATTTAGGTGCCCATACCTGTGATGCCATAATTCTGCTGTCGATGTCTCTTGGGATGTCAATGCAACATGGCGCTTCACTGTCACATCCAATCTGTATCATCCTCCAACCCTGGTACCTATAGAAACAACCCTGTAGTGGTCCTGAACATCTTTCACTATACACCCCAATTTACCAAATTCTACTTTTAAATGATTATCAGTGATAGTGGAAACAGATAGCAAATTATTTTTGAGAGCAGGTACATACATCACATTATGAATCTGTCTCATTTGTCCATTAGGTAAGTACACATTTATTATGCCATAGCCTTGAACTTTAAGTGACCTATCATCTCCTAGGTAAATGTGTGTACCATCAGATTTCTCATAATATTTATCATACCATTCTTTATTACAAGTCATGTGTGCCGATGCACCAGAATCTATAAACCAAGCATTCTCATCATCAGTTTCAACAGAAAATGCAGCATCAGAAAGAAATAACTTAAGATTTTTAAATCCATCATTCACTGAGGTGTCTTTGTTTATGTAATTTCCATTATGCCTTCTATGTCTTTGATTTGATTCATTATTCTTTCTCCTATAGCAATCTTTAGCCAGATGTCCAGGTTTTCCACAATAATCACATGCAATGTTCCGTTTAACATAAGAATCAGGAGGTGCCATACCTTTCTGCTTTGCTTGATAACGGCCTCTGTTTCTGTCCCATGGTCTCCCTCGGAATGGTCTTTTGGGTCTTGCAGTCAAAGCCAAATCAGAACCATTTGTCTCCAGGTCAAAAATTTTCATGCTCTCTTCTTCTTGAAGAAGAATTCCAACCAATTCTTCAAATGTAGGAGGTGTCGGTCTTGCGGAGAGAGCTGAAATAAAGACTTTGTAGTCGGGGACTAACCCCTTTAAAGCAACAATTACCAAATCTGTACTAGAAACCTTTTCACCAATATCACCAAGCTTATCACTAAAGTCTTTAATTCGGGAAACAAAGTTGCTAATGCTTTCATTGGCATCCATTTTGATAGATAGCAGCTTTGTTTTTAAAAATAAAATACGATTTGCATTAGTAGTCTCATACAAACCTTTGAGAATGTCCCATGTTGCTTTTGAAGTTTCACAGTCCCGAATGTGAGGAATAATATTGTCCTTCACTGACATGCGTAGCAGCACCCTTGCTTTCATTTCACGCTTCTCCCAATCTTGAGTGGCATTAGGAGGTTGAGGCTTGGTCTCGTCACCTTTGACAATCGTCCAGAGATTGTATGCCTCCAGTACTGTTGTGATCTTAAATTTCCAATTGACACAATTTTCTCCATCAAGTTTTGTAGACTCATTTAAATATGAATCTGCAAGAGGATTAGCCATTTCTAATTCTGAATATTTAAATGCCGATGAAATCACAGAATTCTCCCGCTCTCAGAGGAAAACAAGATACCTTAATATTTCAAGGCCGAAGAAATCACATAATTCTCCCTCTCTCAGAACAATGCGGGAGCAAGGAATTTCAAATGAAAATTTCGTTACTCTTTAAAGTATCAAATGCTAAATAAAACTCTGCGTTTTATCACACACAAAAAAGGGCCAGAATTGGCTTCGGGAATGTTCGAACAACGAACAGAGTGAAAAAAACGACCGAGCCAAAAGAAAGCTGAAAACATGCAGAGTCCCTTGAAATAATTGGACTAGTTCCTTGACAGAATTGGACTATGACTTTCTCTATTTTTTTTGAGTTAAAAAGACAGATCTTTATCAGAGAATTGATCAGCGGTGTGAGGAGATGCTTACAGGTATTTGTATGGCAAGACACTGCCGGCACAGCAATACTTAACCAACAATAACAGCAAAAACACGAATCGATTCTTGCTTCACACTGGCGGAAGACTCTCGGATGATTCCCCTGTAATCAGCGGATTTCTTGACTGGTCCACGGCAGCGGATTTCTTGACTGGTCCACAGGCAATCAGCGGATTTCTTGACTGGTCCACGGCAGCGGATTTCTTCGGGCATCAAGAAGCTACAGCGGATTGCAACGCGAGGATGGCAGAACTTTGCCTCTGGCAGCGGGTTTCGTCGGGCAGCAAGAAGCTCGGGAAGCAACTGGGCTGGTCGTCAATATGATTCGCCAGAAGAAGATGGCTGGCCGTGCCCTTCTTCTCGCAGGTCCTCCTGGAACCGGCACAATGGCTCCGATACCGAATTAAAACATGAAACTACAACAAATAGACAGGAAAAATCCAGGCAAAAGTGAGACAAAGCTCACACAATTTGATTGATCCATTTGTTCAATTACATCACACTTATATAGGAAACTCATAACTGATTCTGGCAACCAATTCCTAACTAATTCTGGCAACCAATTCCTAACTGATTCTGGAAACCAATTCCTAACTAATTCTATTTCTACATTATTCTCACATCTTCCTCCTCCTCTGTCCCTATCACGTCTAGCTATGCTTGTGTGTGTTTGGCTGTCTGTGTGGTTTGACTTCGGGTCTGTCCGTGTCTAGGTGTAGGTCGACCTCGTGTTTGAGTCAATCACGGTTGTGTGGGATAGAGGAGGCAGAGGCTGATGCTGATGCTGATGCTGGTAAGAAAATGGCATGGTAGGGTGGTAAGAAAGAAATAGGTGGTTGACGTTGCTGCTGTTCAACGCCTATCTCACTAATTCCAATTACTTGGCTGAAGAAATGAAATCGAATCCCAATTCGAGGTATGTAGAGATGGCCCTTAGCCTTGTATCTATATGTATCCTTTGATTAGTTTAAGGCTCTCTTTTTCTTTCAAAAATTTCTATTGAATTTAAGGCTTTACAAACAAATCAGTAACTAAGATCTCAAGATGGAAATTATGGATTCCACAGAGGTGCGGCGATTCTTCCAACACCTCCCCTCAAATGCAACTCGGGAATCGAACCTCTGTCCAGGATCTGATACCATGTAGAGGTTTGCAGTTACACCAAAACCTGTAGGTGTTGGTAAAAGTTACAAATCAGTAACTGAGATCCCGAGGGTGGAAATTACGGATTCCATAGAGCTGCATTGATTCTTCCAACAGGTATTTGGCTCTAGGTTCACCAATTTATCCTATTCCCTGCGAATTCAAGAATCACTACCCATAGCTGTGTATTTGGGTTTAATCTACTACGTATTAGCTTATTTTAGTTTGTGGTTCTATCCTATATAACCTCTTCTTTATTAGTTTATCCATGCTTTTTTTGGACATAACTTGGTTTCTGTGTATTGTGTTCTTTGTTCGATAAACCCGTGGGTTGGTTTCTGTGTATTGTGTTCTTTGTTCGATAAACCCGTGGGTTGTTTTCCTTTTGGGTATAACTCATATTGTATATTGTGTTGTGTATTGCTTAGGCTTTAACATTTTGTGTATTGGGCCGTGTGCATCAGCCATGGATTTAAGGTTCTGTTTTCTCTTATCGTGCCCATATCAATCATGGATTTAAGGCTCGCTCTGTTTCTTTCTCAATAATTTGTTATACCCTTGTGCTGTGGGCCTGAGCCACCTTATTAAGTCTCTATTTTCTCCGCAAGAATTTTACCCTTGATGGCTCTGCTTCCTCGTCAATAGTTTTATTCTATCATACCGTTTTTATTACATTTAATTTTTCATTCATTGCTTCAATCAAGGCATATCTCTGGATTCAGCTTAACGTGTGGCTTCTTTCGCTGTATTGTGCGCCGTGTGTTATTTTAACCTGAGGTTTTTTATATATAACCTACTTTGTACTGCGTTATGTTCCATGTGCTACTGTAATCCATGGTTTGTAATCCATGGTTTTTAACACTTATATATTTTTATCTATAACCAATTAAAACCCTTAAAAACCTACCTCATTAAAACTTCGTTCGGTTACAGTTACCCTTTTTATTATACCGGCCCATGGTAGCAGGTATATAGCGATTGATATCGCGTTGAAATTGAATTAATTTTGTTTGAGTTTTTAAATATCAAATGCGATTTAGTTCTTTAACCAAATTTTTAAGAAATAAATTGATAATTCAAATTATTTAATTAATTTTTCCAAGTTTTTTTAATTGGCTATTCAGATTGAGGTCTTATTGCAGATTTGTTCTTTTGTGATTTTGTTTGTTGATTTTATCCAAATTTTGCAATCTCATGCATTACTTTTACCTAAAGTTTAATTCTCTTGGATTTTCGATTGCACTTAGTTAATTTTACCCAAAGTTTCAGTAGCCTATGGTGCCCCAAAGTTTAGTTTTTTTGGATTTTTTATTACACTTAGTTATTTTACCCAAAGTTTATGTAGCCTATGGGCAGGAGAAAATACAAGTGCCTCCAAAAATACATCTGCCACACCGCGAGGAGCTCCCAAAAATACACCTGCCACCCTCCAAAAATGCACATGCCAGACCACCACTTACACGTGCCACCATATCCATCCATGGAAACTCGCGAGATTCAGAGCTCCACATTCTTCTCCGAGTGACCATGGAATGACGATCATCTACCTTCACATCAGACACTCAATCTCGAGGTCTTTTGCCGGTTTTTTCTGAATTTTGGCCTCCACCTCGAGTCCAAGCATTTTGTCACCATGATTCATGGTGACCAAATGCTGAGACTTGAGGGGGAGTCCAAAATTAAAAAAAAACCGGCATAAGACCTGGAGATTGAGTGTCTAATGTGAAGGTAGATAATCATCATTTTTGTGACAACTGCAACACATCTATTGTAAGTTTCTATAGAAGTTGTGATGATTGTGAGTATGATCTTTATCTTTCTTGCTACCATGAGCTTGGTGAAGGAATTCTACCAATATTGCTTTACTTTTGAAGGAGTACACCCATCCTAAATTTGGGATTCTAAATCTTGCCACAAAGCTTCCAAAGCACTCCTTAAACCCTAATTTGGGTCCCAAAACTTACACAGCCTATGGCACCAAGGAAGAGCATATTAGCATATTAGAAGAGGGGATTCAATCATTAAGCTACACTTGGATGTGATGCTGTGAATATTATAACGCATACAACCAAAGTCAAATTCACAGATTCCAAACAAAAGAAATAGATAAATTGAGAGAAAAATACAGAATAAGTGATGGGCTGCCTAGAGTTCAGGGAAGATTGAAAACAAAGACTGTGAATTTGGAGGTGCTCTTTGGGATGTTTTTCGGAGAGAGGATATACCCAAGTTACAAGATTATTTGGTGAAACACAAGGGGGAATTCAGGCACCTTGAAAATAAGCATCTTACACAGGTTACTAATCTAATTCATGATCAGATTATTTCTCTAATGAGTATCATAAGGGGAAACGGAAAGAAGAATATGGGGTAGAGGCATGGACATTCAAACAAAATCTTTACAAGGCAGTCTTTATTCCAGATCGGTGTCCTCATCAAGTTCAGAACCTGAAGTCATCTATTAAAGTTGCCATGGATTTGTATCGCCTGAAAATTTGGAGCAATGTATTCAGTTGACTGAAGAGTTCCGCTTATTGCGCAAGAATCAAAGGGTGAAACCAGACAAGTTAGAGGTGAAGAGGATGATTCTCCATGCAATCAAGTCGGCTCACAAGAGCTCGACAGTTTAACCTCAGCCGTGGAGGACAAAAAGAAGGGAAATTGTCTAGCATTGTAGAGAATGTGAACGCAATTATTGTTATGTTTCTCATCCTACCAGGGTGATTTTTCATGTTTTTCCTAAAAAAAATTGCCACGAAGAGCATGATAAGTCTATTCTATCTTGTGATTTATTTTATTTTCAAAATGATATTTGCTGAATAGAGGTGTGAGGAATGCACGTTATTTTTGAAAATATTTTTTCTTTATCAAATTTATTCTTGAATAGAAGTGTGAGGGAATGCACCTTAGTTTTTAAATATTTACTCATAATAAGTTGGAAAAATAGATGTTCGTTCTATTTTTAAATGATTTATCTTGGAGTGAAAAAGATATTGCAGAGACTTAGTTTTTATTTGAACTTGTTTTCTATTATTCGGTATGCTATATGAATTTGTTCTAATATCAACTTTAGCGAGTATGAATGTGTTTTGATATCAACTTAATTGTAGCGAGGTCATTCTCGCGTAAAGATTCTTAGTTCCAACGTACACTGTATAAATATTCTGTGATAGTCTCTTGCAAACAATGCAGAAATTCTACTACAGAAGTCATGGTTAGCAACTGCTTATGTTTATTTTTTCTACGTTGGAATTTTTTTTAAAATCCATTAGAACTATTTTATTCATCATCAATGAATCCATTAGAACTATTTTATTCATCATCAATTAACTATTATTGCATAATCAATAGTATAATCAATTATTGCAGAATCAATGGCATAATCTAATGAGCTTCTTCTGATCGCAGAACTAACAATATAGCTTATCATCAACTAAGTATCATTGCAGGAACAATGGCAGAAGCTATGAGTTTCTTCATTCTGCTGTAACGTGAACATGGCAGAAGCTATGGCAAAAGCTATGAGTTTCTTTTGATGCCATTCTCCTGTAACAGGTCTCTGCAAACAATGTAGAATACTACCATATGACTCCAGATTTTTCATTGCTTATTATGTTTATTTTCTGTACTTTGGAAAGTTTTGTTAAATTTTTTAAGATAGGGTTAGAATCAGTTGGAACTATGTTAACAATACACACTATTATTTCAAGCACTATGGCAGAAAACTCACTATTATTGCAAGAAATATGGCAGACTATTATTATTACTACCCGGGAATGTTGTATACAGATTTTCTTTGGTAAAGGATAGATATTCTTTGGCGTGCTATTATTGCAGGCGCTATGGCATAAAACTAACTACTATTGCAGTCACAATGGCAGATTATTATTACTACTACCAAAGAATGTTGTGTATAGATTTTCTTTGGTAAAGGCCAAATTTATTTGATAAGTGGGTTTTTTTAAACCACCTCGTCACTAATACCGTTTCGATGTCTGTATCAGCTTTACTAATGAATTGAAGATACTATTATCATTTATATTTTTCTGATCAACAAGACCTACGTTGTTTGCCGAATTCCTTATCAGCGGCACACGCAGAAATTGGGGCGCGGTATCATTGAACATAAGATTTCAAGCCACTGGTGGTTAATCTATCATGTTGCTGATATAAAAAACAGTAGTTTTAAATGTGGACATAATCCTTTTTTATTTCTCTGGGATTCTGTTTAAATCAAGCCTTGTGCAGCTAGTCATAGTTATCTTCTATATATACACGCATTGGAAACATGAATCTATCCTCTGGCTATGAATCCGAATCAGCAGAAAGGTGCGACACAGATTTCTACCAAAGGTGCTTCAAAAGAGTTTACATCATAGTTACCATCGTTACCAAGTTCAACCGTAATGGAAAAAAATTCGCAAATTCGCAGATTCAGTTCGATATCGTGAATAATTCCCCATTCAAATTCGGTACAGTCTCCACTGACAAGCTTGGTCTATTCGTCCACTTTCTCGCAACCCGGTGTACATTTCATTCTGTGCACATATTATATAAGATATACCTGAGTATATAAGGCGGTGATGGAAAGTTTCAATGACATGTTATTTACATCATTAACAACAATATGATGAAGAATCCACTAAAGAATGGCATGGCATGGCAGGAAATAAATAGCCCGGAACTCATAGGGACGAATAGGAAGTTTGTATCAAACAAATATTTTCCCTAAGCTTTTTTAAGTGGTTTTGGGTAAACGAATAGAGGTATTCAATATTTTTATAAGCTTTTTTTTTAAGTGGTTTTGGGTGAGTAAAGGTATTCAATATTGACTTACGAAACCAGGGAGCTATATTTATACGGCAAGTATGCGGAATGCAATGCATCCTTGTTAAATTTTCAAACTAATATATAATATACGTTTTCAAACTCTGTGAGCTGCTCTTTCTTATCACTTGTTTATACCAATTTTAAATTAATAATAATAATACAAATCAGCTGGGTCAATGGGGAATTCTCTGTTATATATATATATATATATATCCCTTTCGCTTCCATCCTCGGGAATTAGTTGAATTAGTTACATTACATTACAGCTTTCGCATTCGCCTTCTTCGGGGATTCAACGCCCTATCAAGTCCGGTCCCGTGAAGTCCAGTATTAGCGAGGCCCGGTACCGTTGGTACATTGTGTTTTAATGTGCTATTTAACCCATGGTTTTTAAGCCTTAAAATTTTTACCCGTAACTAAATAAAAAAGACTCTACCGTGAAACAATTTTAACCTATCAATTAAACACACCAATGAATTTAATGGCTCAACCTCAACCTCAACCAACTTCCTTACCCTTCCTTCTCACCGGTTTATTAAATTTTCAAATTAATAATGAATACATTTTCAAAATATTCATATAGCTCTCTTATCATTGGTTTGTTTTAAAAATTAATAATAATCAACCTCAGCTCAGCTCTTTCGAGTCAATTGAGAATTCTCTGTTATGCAGCCCTCTTTAGCTTCGCTTCAATCCTCCTGTATCATTTACAACCTTCTTTGAGGATTCAACGCCCCATCAAGTATGGATCCGGTCTTAGGCAGTCAGTTATGGCCCTCTACCATTCGTACTGGTTTTTTTTCCAGAGATAGTTAAACATATAAAATGAAATGAAATACTTTTTATTTTACTTTTCATTGAGTGGAAAAACCTATCCCACCTTTTAAAAATCAAATTTAATTATATATTTAATTACCATATATATAATCATGATTCATAAAATCTATTTTTATTTAAATTGTGTTTATTATTTTTTGGATTATGAAAAAATTAAAATAAAACTCTTATCTTATATTATGTTAATAATACCATTTTATGTGCATTATTTTTCTTATAGGGCAGACTTTGTTTTTAGGAATAGCTTATATCTTTAGAAAAAGCGTGAAGGAAGGTAAATCCGTATTTGTTTTCATTATTTTAAATAAGTGATAGAAAAGATTATTATTTTTACATAAAAAGAAATAGATAATTTTCGTTATATCTTATTAAAAATATACATTTCCGAAGGTAAATTCGTATTTGTTTTCATTTTTTAAATATATAATGTAAAATATTATTATTTCTATTTATAAAAGAAATTGATAGTTTTCATTATATTTTATTAAAAATATACTATTTTTCTCTAATACGTGTGTCAGATTGCAAGATTAATTTATAGGAAAGACATCACTTCTAACTTTGCTAGGGTTTAGGGTTTAGGTTTTGGGGTTTAGGGTTTATGTTTTTGTGTTTAGGATTTAGGGTTTTGTGTTTATGTTTTAGGGTTTATAACACTTGAGTAAATTCTTTTAATAAACACTTAAATCAAAGTTACAAAATTCTTCCTAAATTGTTATAAAATTCATAGGGTTTATGGCTTAGGATTTAGGGCTTGGGGTTTAGGTTTTGGGGTTTAGGTTTTAGGGTGTATGGTTTAATATTTACAACAATTTAGTAAATTCCCTTAATAAACACTTAACTAAAAGTTACAAAATGCTTTTAAGAATGTTATAAAATGCCTATGGTTTAGTGTTTAGTTTACAAGGTTTATTGTTTAGGGTTTAGGGTTTGGGGTTTACGGTTTAGTGTTTATGGTTCAAGTTCAGGGTTTATAACACTTTAGTAAATTAATTTAATAAAGACTTAAATAAAAGTTACAAAATGCTTGTTAAAACGTTATAAAATGCTTAGAGTTCAGGGTTTATGGTTATAACACTTTATTAAATGCTTTTGATAAACACGTTAAAAAGTTACAAAAATGTATTTTAAAACGTTATAAAATTCCTAGTGTTTAGGGATAGGGTTTATGGTTGAGGGTTTGGGATTTATAACACTTTCAGAAATTCTTTTAATAAGAACATAAAAAAAAGTTACAAAATGCTTGTTAAAATGTTATAAAATGCTTAGGCTTTAGGGTTTAGGATTTAAAATTCTATAAAATGCACATGGTTTAGTGTTTAGGGTTTATAAAAATTTAGTAAATGCTTTTAATAAACGCTTTGAAAAAGTAAGAAAACGCTTGTGAAAATGTTATAAATTACTCAGGGTTTAGAGTTTAGGGTTTAGGGTTTATAGCACTTTAATAATTACTTTTAATAAACACTTAAGTAAAGGTTACACAATTCTTCTTAAACTATTATGAAATTCTTAGGGTTTGTGGTTTAGGGCTTGGGGATTACAGTTTAAGGTTGAGGTTTTTGGGGTTTAGGTTTTAGGGTATATGGTTTAAGTTTTATAACAATTTAGTAAATTATTTTAATATGCACTTAAATAAAACTTACAAAAATATTTTTAAAATGTTATAAAATGCCTACGGGTTTAGGGTTTAGTTTATAGGGTTTAGGGTTTATAAAACATTATTAAGTGATTTTAAAAAACACTTAAAAAATGTTACAAAAGACTTTTGAAAATGTTAATTAATGATTAGGGTTGATAGTTTAGGGCTTAGGTTTTAAGGTTTAGGTTTTATAACATCTTATTAAATTCTTTTAATAAACACTTAAATAAAAGTTACAAAATTATTTTTAATAGATCATAAAATGCTTAGATTTAAGGGTTTAGGGTTTGGGGTTTGGTGTTTAGGGTTTAGTGTTTAGAGTTTAGGGTTTGGGGTTTATAACACTTTAGTAAATAAATTTCAAGATAAATTGATACTTCAAGGGAATGAAAAAACATCCACTATAATTCAAAATACCGACCAAGAATTTTCCACAGAAAATGAAGAGTTAAAAAAAAACATTATATCACAGAGCCCAATGTTTTTAATATTTTCCTAATATATTTGTCACCCACTTGCAATCAAACATAAAATCAATAATCTCTAATTTGAGAATTGTACTCACAACAAGTAACTAAACCTCGAACAATGTGTGCCCATGAGAATTAGGTTTTATAGGAGAAAAATATTAATCCCAACTACAATAGGAGTAGAGACAATGTTTTAGAGAAGGGAAGGGAGTAAAAGTATAATCTTTGAATGTTATTGATTATTTTCATGGAATTGTTAATAAATTCCAACTATATTGATTATTTTCATGCAATTATTAATAAGGTGCAACTATTAGAACATCAAATACTAGTTGATCAAGAATTGTCACGACACATATCACTAGCCGACAGAGTACAATATTTGAAATATTTAAAAGCATTTGATGCCCATGAAAGTATATTTGCATGGAGATGGTCTATATTCAATGAAGATATTCAAATTCTTGCACCAAATACTTATCAAACAACATTCAAAGATT